>JAJIRX010000967.1:0-51190 GCA_023853785.1 Psilocybe azurescens
CTAGTTAAGATTAAAGAGCAAGTCGCGATCTAGCGGCTAGTCCAAATACCTGGCGACGGTGTGTGACCTGTTTTCAAACCTACTTCAAATCCAATTTCCGTGTTGTTCACAAGCAGCCACGCTGTTATTCCTTTTCTTTCAGATTATAATGATTTCGCGCTCATATCTCTTCGACAACGCACATTGCCAGGGAAGATAGCTGATGTAGAAGTGTGAAATCAGCGCCCGAATCAGCGCCGTCTGCCAAGGGGCTTTTATCGTCCAAGTTCCAACGTACGTCGTGATTCCAATTATAACTTTTTCTCGCTCGGACATCTCACGGCACAGATAGCACATACCTATAATATCAAGTAGCCAGTCTCCTCGCTGGCAGAACGAATGTTAAATATATCGAACAAGCGGATCACGACTATCCAGTCTTCCTGAAGATGAGTTTCGCCTTTATTATCATGTTTAATATCCTGGGATCTATTTCCCCACTAACCACTCACTTACGGCATTCTCATACAGAGACGGTGGCTTTGTCGCACTCAGCTCAGATTGATATACATCAGTGTGAACGTGACACAGAAGCCAATATTGAACATACATATATCGTTCATCAGTCTAAATTACAAGATCGGCGTTACTTGTATCCGCGCTTTCGCTAGCAGCCATGTCTCCCCAGACTTCGACGATATACCTCACTCCGAGCAATTTCACCTCTGAGCCTGGATATGAGCATGAGATATTATATGAAGAAGCGTACAAGTCGACTCTTTCGGTCCCTTCGACGAACAAAAGAGGCAACGGAAGGGAGGGTAAGCTATCGGCAATTTCTTCAGCCTTGAAGTTGTCCATTCACCAATTATAACAGATAGTATAGATGCAGCTTCCATCTCATCCGAAGATTCACGCTGGGCGTGGTTCCACAACTTTTTGAAGCAAACGCCGACTTGATAGCTGCACGGCCGCGAGGCTTGAACACCTCTGAGTCCAAAAATATTGAGGAGTCTATGAACACCTTTACGGAAGCTGCCCAAGCTACGGTGAAGGGCCTACAATGTCTTGGCCAGATCCACCCTTTTATTGGAGGTACGTGTGTGTCCGTTGAACCTATCCATCGTACTCACCATGCGAAGTCGCTGTTGGGGCTTTTGTCTTGGCCATCACCATGGATGTGGCGCGAAGAGAAAACGAACGAAAAGTCCTTGCCATAAAGTTTCAAATGCGAGATCTCATGTCGGTTTTCTTCGAGTCAGTACTCAGGTGTAATCAAGTGGACTCACCACTAATACCAGATCCCCAGGCTTCGACATTTTCGCCACTCGGACGTCCAAGGACACGACGGAGTCTCCATAGCGGAGCGACTGAAGAGTCTGATGATTATCATCGCGAAAGAAGTTAAGGCCTGTTCATCAGACTGTGATGCGTATGTGAAAAAGGCGTTTTGGGTGGGTCTAAAACATCTTGACTAACTCGATTAACTCACACGTCATACCCGTAGCCAGGACTATCAAAGCCACTGCTTACGAGACGCGATTAGCCGAGTATGTTACTCGATTCGAAGAATATAGGAGAAAGGTCGAACTCGCATTCGCCATGCATACGTCTTTAGGAGTCGACGTTGCCAACGACAAACTGGATGTAGTGAATGATCGCCTTCGGTCTATCGAGGACAAGATTCAAGAGACCATGGCCCTTTTCCGCAGGTTAGATACTCCCCGCGAGAAGGATTTACAAAAATTCATCGAACAGCACGGTGGAGTAAAAGCTTGTCTTCTTGACGACGAGGTTCTGGAGGAACTGGTGTTGAAAAGCGGTGAATCCTCCTCTCGAATATCAGCGAGAGATGCATCGAGGCGATCGAGTGACCTGCCTTCAATCAGAAAAAGACTTCTGAAGGAGATGGCAGAGAATATCGACGAGATGTTTAAACGTAATATGGTTCTTTTCGAAAGGAAGTTGGAGATGCAGAGCAAGCAGATGGCGGAGACGGTTGTAGTTGAGTCGGATCGTGTTATTCAGACTCTGACTGCTGGTGCACACGATCACATTATCGACCCTGATCTTCAAAAAATCTGGAAAGACATGGTGAGTCACTTGTCAGAGATATCAGATAGTTGGAAATGTTTACCGGTTTGATAGAGCTGGAAAGGCAGTGTGAAAGCACGGCACTTCGTGTTAGCTCTTCACGATTACTACACCGACAAACTGAGCAAAGTCTCGTCACAACCACCGTCTCCAGCCATAGATCGTGTAACAAATATAGCGTCACCAACTCGTCCACCTTTGAGATCGTCTTCCAGCATGTTCAAGAGACAGGATGATAAATGGGCCTTGACGTATATTAATGCAGCTTACGTTCAACCCATCCTGGAAGCTGTGGATGACGATGGAACAGGGTTCGTTAGTGTGAAGGAGGTTAATACCTTTGTCAAAGATCGGCCAAACGGGTGGAGGTTAGCCCATTTCATATCTAATGCGTGTGCGATATTGAGGAGTGTGTAATAGCCTTCCGCACTGGATAGCCTATTGGGCAGTTGGTTCGTTCTGCAGTGCAGACCGTTATTTCCTTGATGACTAACATGTTCACTCGTAGGTTGGCAAGCCAGCATTTCGATGTATAAAAACAAAATTTACTCGCTTGTTCAAACCATGTTCCAAACTTTGGAATATGTTCTTCCTTCGAATAGGCGGGCTGTTGACGAGTATCTTTTTCACGAGTCTTTCTGGAGGATCGAACTCCTCCTGCGGTCCACCCGCTCAGCAAACCCGAAAGTCATGCAAGACTCAGACTTGGCGAGGATAACTGAAATCTATGCCACCGCAGAAGAAGAGAGAATTAACAATAACCTGAAGGATGTGGCCTTCGAGTTGGATACTCCTGCTACTGTCTCGCTCGTCACCTGAGAAGGCAGAATTGAACGTGTGAGTGCCAGCTTCCTACGTTCGCATGAGGAGTAGATATGAGATGCTTACCTTTACTACTTAGTATGTCTTCCCGCTTATTTATCTGCTATTGCGACGCCACTTGAAAGTCATAATGATTGCGTGCAAGCATGTCATAGACACCGAAGAGTTGGCTGCCCACAGCGAGTCTATAGTGTCGATATTGTTATTGATCGACTATCGTATTCAAAACTTAGAAGGTAAAGAGAATTTCAAAAATTTTATGCTGCTATCGAATAACTGTCACGTGACTCATAGCTGTGTTCAAACAAACGAGTCTCGATGTCCACGGCCGTCTCGGAAATTTTGCCTTTGGAATTGTGAGTACTTGTGGCCTCGCTAAGGCCTCACTGTCTCACGTAACTACAGTTCCAACTTTCATATGGAGACATCAAACGGGCGCCTATCCAGAACTCTTTCGGTACCTGGGTTAACGACGGCGAGACCGATTCCTTAGGCAAAGAGGCCTTATCATTAGACATCATAAAGTCAAAACTCGCCAGCATTCCTGTTGATAGGATCCTTAAATACGGCATACAGGATGCATTCCATTCCGCCAACTACTACGAGTTCGAACCCGACCGTCTTTCTCTGACTGCCCATCCAATCCAAGGCACGTGGACGGGACACTGCTCTCGTACAGAAGGACATGAATCTATCACGTATATCCTCCGTCTTTCCTTCCGAATGACACGAGATCATAAGAAGCTGAAGGGAAAGGGTGAAGATTTCTCTTCCACATTCGCGTTCGAAGGACAGGTCAGCCAGACAGATCTAGGCTACAACTTCCATTTTGCCATAAACGATGACTCTGGTCTATCCAAGTCAGGATCAGGCTCATATAATATGAGGAAAGACACCATAACGATGAGCTGGAGCGACAAAGAGAAAAAGACAACCCGGACGAGCCTTATTACAAGCCAATCTTCTTGAGACGGACACCGCCTTCACTTGTTAGGTATCGATACACTCCCGACCAATTCTTGGAAGATCCGGCAAGATCCAGATGGGCATTTGCATGCAACGCTGCTCTTCATCAAGCAAGAGAAAAGCTATGGTACCGACAATTCTTCGAAGCTAGATTCAAGGAACGAAAACAATTCGTCGAATTAACCACTCGGTCGCTGATAGTCAGCATGGGCCTCACGCCTCAAAATCCGCTGGATGTTACCGAAACTGCAGAGTTGCAATATCTTCGACGTGAGCTGAATCCGTCGGAAGCCCGTTTCTATCATGCTCTGTCTCAATTCGAGATCCAGAAGCTCCCTTGGCACCCGTACGTTATTTCACCTCAGATTAACTGCTTCATTGATATCACTCTTCTTCAGCTCGTGGGGCTGTGATTGGTGTGAAAGAAGGATAACCAAAAGCCGTAATCTATGCATACACTGCATCTCAGAAGATCTCTCGGACAACATCGAACTCTGTTCAATATGTATCGATAAGACGCCAACGAAGCGCGGTTTTACTCACGACGCCTCGCACGATATGGTCAAGGTTGAAGAGACCTTACACGACTTCTATTTCGCTAAAGTGGTTGAATCTGCCCGGACTGTCATCACCCGTGTGAAGGGGATCTTCCGCGCAATAGAATCTGTCGGTACCCTCCCAGAATCAAACAATACACATCAACACGACGTTGAAGAAGGAACCTTGGAACTGATCTGTGCCTGTTGCAATAAGCCAGTATCAATACCTTGCTGGGCTTGCGTGGTTTGCAGTAAGCGCTTATTTTTCTGAAGTATCATGTCATACCAAAAATGGTTTATTATAGCACGCGATACGTACATCTGCATTGACTGCGACTCCCGAAGGCTGAGAAGTTCACCGGAGGGTCCTTCACCGGGACACAAGCTCAATCATCCATTGGTTAGAGTACAAGATAGCGCTGTCGCGGGGAAGCATACGAGCACTGAGAAGATTCTTTCTACTCTCCAGCAGCGCGTCATGAGCATGGAGCAGAAATTGACGGCTGGATTAGCAGCAATCGACGCTAAGGTCGAAGAGCGTATGAGCAGGCTGGAGAACCGCGTCGAAGAGCGACTGGCGAATATGCAAGCCAATGTGGAACGCCGGTTCGATTCGATGGAGGCTTTAATGCGTCAAATGATTCTGCAGACGGCTTCGCTGCCACCCATCTCCGCAGCTAATAATCAAGGTGTAAGAAGACCACTAGGTCCTCGTCTCACTAGCCCACGGTAAATACAAAAATTTCAGTGTGAATGGAATAATGTTACACCGTTAAACCGAGTCCAGATGCATGATCACGAAATCCATGGGATTTAAGATCCTTCCGGACGGACCCAGTGGTTTGCCTTGACATCTACACTAGTAATAGCCTCCCATCACAGGTCGCTTTTCCTGTCCTATTTACTCAGGGCACGTACTTCCATCAGAACTTTGGGGGAAATGAGGACGATACATAGCACCCCGAGAAATTCGCAGCTGTTAGCAGTCGGATCGAACTCATAAGTAAATCTTTGCGCAATCCTAACCATGGACTCGAGACTCCGTCTCCGAAGGATCATACTCGTCCGAGCCCATGAGGCGCAGGGCATGCATGCCTAGGTAGAGTTCGATTTTCTGGAACCGAGGCTCGGCCTGGCAGTAGTTCATGTACGTACAGAACTTGATAAATTTGAAGGCCACCACAACATGAGAGAATAATACGTTAAAATTATCATGATATTTGCAAAGGTGATCGAGGAAGACCTCTAATAAGAGCGATGCCCGCGTCGTAAGACTTGAACTTTCAAAACGCGTGTTCAACTTTCAGGCCCAGGTATGATACAACCGTCCCATTTAGGGCACATAAGCGCGACTGACTGCCTCTTTCGGGTAGAAAACGTTTCACAAACACGTTCCTAGGGGTTTTGCACTTCTTTGAATGCCCCGCAACTGTGGAGGAAATTAGGTTAATTTTACATCATTACCCCAACACACAAACGATCGCGGCTCTCCTCAGGGTTGAATACGTTTGGTTTAGAGTTTTTGGGAGTAATACTTTATATGGTTCGATATTAAAAAGAATGCCATAAACGTAATGGTTGTAATATTAGATAGCAATATTATAAAGCACGATCCCAAACAGAAAAACGTTCATAGTATGTACATACACCTTTTGATAAACCAGAGGGAAAATGAAGAAAAAACAGGGAAAAGCATCTACAACCCAAACATTTAAGAAAGCGAGGTGAAAAGTACGTATGAGTAGGGTACAAAAGTAAGCATAGAATCGTCGACCAGCAGAATGAGAGGAAAGGAAGGAAAGGAGAAGGGAAAGCATATTCCGAAGGTCACAAATACAGCAAGCATCAATACAGAGCGAGAAAAGAAAAAGAAAAAGAACGAATTCAAAGCATAGCGATAATCTCACAGCACGACACCTTCTTCTTGGGCCTGCGCCTGCACCCCTGGGGGGCCAGCAACACCCAGCAGCCGCCTCCACCCTCCCCATGCGGCACCTAACACACCCTCCGTTCCCGGTACCACTCCCGCCAGCACCTCCGGCACCGGCACCCCCTCGCCGTCATCACCGAACGCCGCACCAGGCGGCTCCCCCAAACCCTCTATACTCGCGAAGCTCACGTATCCCTCTATGGCACGACACCGCTCGGAGGCTTTGCGCGCGTTGAACGCAGGTCTCGTCGATGGCGACATCCTCGTGGTCAGAGCCTCTGAAAGCTGTTGGTGTGTCTTCTGGAGGTATTGCAGCCGGTTGATAGCGGGAGACACGGACGGCCCGTCCAGCACACTGGGATCAAAGGCAGCTGCGTCGCCAGCAGAATGAGGTTCGGATCCATCTGATATACTTGAAGCCGACGACGATGATGCTGGGAAGGACCTTCCTGCTTTCACACCAGCACCAGCGAATTCAGACGGTAGGTCCAGAGCAGATACGGGCGGATTTGCGGGCCTCCTTGGTCCCTCTCCTCCATTAAACCCCTTGCCCAACCCTGATGGTTTGCTCGGCGTCTGAGGCTGCTGCTGAACACTAGCAGAATGGCTCGACTTGTACGGACTCGGACAATATTCGCCCAACACCGTGGCAGAGGGCATCTGCCCAGCCAACGACAGCGCATGCGAGGCCGGGAACGCGCGCGCCGTGAACGGCGGTGTAGGCGGCGGAGTGAGCAGTCTCAGTTCGCCTTCTTCGCCATCTTCTTCGCACCCTTCCTCTGTGTTTTGCTTTTGCTTTCCTTTTCCAGCTGCGCATTTTTGCCTTTGCTTTCGCCTCCATTCAACTTCAAGCTATCCATTCTCACAGGGATCTTCGACGCAGAAGACCCACCACGACTCGGCGTCATAAGCGTCGTGTTCCGCCTCGGACTAGGCGAATTGGGCACTGAGGATTCAGGGGGCCCTGTTTTCGAGCGCGTCCTGCCATGTCCCGGCGTGAATCCAATACCGGGGCGGGAAGGAGTGGTGGGCGCATACGATAGCGTCATGGGCGTACGGGAAGAAGGCGTGGTGGGTTGACGTTCTGGGCGGCGAGGGCTGAAAGTAGGGGTGGGGGAACCGTACTGTTGCTGGGAGGGTTCTTGGTTGAGACTCAGATTTTGACTGGAACCAGCGGCGGGTTTTGGAAGGGATGCGATGGACAGCGACATTGGACTGGCTGTCATCTATAATAACGTTTCGAATGAAAAGCCATCGTCAGTTCATGAATCAATGAAACAAGTGGATAAAACTGAAACGGTTCTGTTTATAAAAAGAAAAAAGGAAGAAAAGAAATGAAGAAATGAAGAAATATGACTGAAATGAGCTGCCCCACACAATTCTCAAACAGGAGTGTAGGAGTCTGTGCTAAGACATTTCCGCAGAGTGTGACGAAGGTTGAAAAAATGCTTCGTCATAAATCACTAACTGAGGTGCGGCCAATTAGTGGCAAAATGGCCGACTCTCCGTTATGAAGATACCACCAGAGACAAAAAAAGAAATCCAAAACCAAAACCAAAAGAGAAGAAAAAAGAAAAAAAGACACATACCTCTGCATCGCCAAATACCTGCTCCTCGACCATCGCATCCTCCGCACCACCAGACCCGCGCCCTTTCTCCCTCCACGGCCACCCGCCCTGCTCATCCCGCACCTCATTATCCCTGCTCTCCGAGCCCCTACCGCCCCTCGCCCTGCCACTGCCTCCACTCCTGCCCCTTCTCGCATCCGCATCTTCAGCACCATCCCCACTTCCGCTCCTACTCCCGCTCCTTATGCTCGAGTTCGAGTTCGAGTTCGAGTTCGACATCCCATCTCCGCTTCCGCTTCCGCTCGCATGCGCCCGCGCCTGTCCCCGCACACCAGACTTGGACCGCGCCCGCGCCTGTGCCTGCGCCTGCTCGCGCTCCTGCACGACCCGGCCGACCTCCAACACCCGCTCCAAGCGCGCGCGCAGCACCTGCTCGTGCGGCGTCATCGGCATCGGCGAGCCTCTCACGCTACCAGCACTATCGCGGGGCGGCTGGGACTGCGGGCGCCTCGAATGCGGCGAACGAGGGGAATACGGAGATTGCGACATCCGGGGTGACTTTGACTGGACGGGAGGAGACTGAGGCTGGAGTGTCGGCGATCTCGGCTCTGACGACCGCTGCTGATGTTGTTGCTGGTCGAGCAGCTGCAGCTGCATCTGCCAGCGCGCCTGCGCCTGCTGCTGCTCCGCCGCGCTCGCAAACCCCGCCCGTCTTCGCACAGGAGACGGCGAGAGCGACGCGCTCCGCGCATGCGCATGCGTACTGCTGCCCTCCGTGTCGCCGCCATAGTACGACTGCCCGCCCGTCGTCCCCGCCCCACTCCCTCTCCCCGTTCGCCCCCGCTCCCGCTCCCGCTCCCACTGCCACTCCCGCCCATACTCGCACTCAAGTCCGAGCCGCCCTCCTCCTGCTCATGCTCATGCTCGTGGTCGGGCTCAGGCGACAGCGACACCCGCCCCGCACTCGTGCTGCTCATCGCAGTGCGGAACAGGAACGAGCCCGTATACTGCTCCCGCCTCTCTCTCTCTGCACCCGCGTCTCTCTCTGCGTCTCTCCTCCTCCCGCTCCTCCATCTCTCCCTCCATCTAGGTCGCTCTGCTCTGCTCTAGAGACCGACAGCGGCGAGCTCCCCAAGGTCGACGCGGACGACGTGGGGACGTGCGAGTGCCGCCTCTTGTGCTCTGGTCTAGACGACGACGACGACGACGGTGGGGTCGACGTCGCATTACTAGCCCCCGATGGGGAATTCCGCTCGAGGCCGTCCCGCATGAGTGCGTCCCTCAGCAGGCGCTCAGAACGACTCGGGGGCTTGTCGGCGTTGATGTGGGGGTATTGAACCCGAGGAAGAGGAAGACTGTTGAGCTTGGGCCTGCTGTGCAGGGCCCTGGTACAGATGCGGCGGCGTAGGCTGGTAGTAGTGCAGTGCCGCCATATTGTTTTCGTTCTGGTGGTGGTGGTGGTTATTGCTATTGGTAGTATTGTCGAAGAAATCGTCGCCAGTAGCGGTAGCAGTCGTCGTTGGAAGTGCAGACGCAACCGCAGGCGCGCGGATAAACGGCTGAAGTAGCCTCTGGAACAGGGGGCTGGAGCGTGGCGAGGGTGCCGGCGACGCTGACGTCGAGGGTCTATGGCTCTGGCTCTGGCTATTACTCCGACTGTGTCCGGAGCTGGGGCTGGGGTGGGTGCTGCTGCGCAGGGGCGTGTGTTGTGCGCGGTATGGGTGTGGGTTGTATGGCGATCGACAATGTGCCGGCGGATGTGGATGTGGATGTGAATGTGATGTCGAAGGCGAGAGCTCAAACAATGACGTCGAAGACGAAGACAGAGATTGTGCCCGTGAAAGGGAGCTGGAGGACGGCGGTCCTGATCCTAAGAGCAAAGAGGAGGAGGATGTTGTGGGTGTGAGCAGGCCGAGACTATGCGTGTGCCGATGTCGCTGCTTCGCGAATGCCTTGCTCGTGGACGGCGTCGGTGTGGGTGGCGTCGATGATGACGCTGATGATGATGATGGCGTCTGTGACGGTATGGAGTTCAATCTCGCTAACGCTGCGGGGACAAAGCAATCGAGATCAATAATGAAAAGAAAGCGAAAGAGAGAGAAGAAAAAGCGACGAACCTCGAACAGCAGCAGAAACCGGTATCGGTAGCAGTGCCCAATTCACATCGCTTGTACCTGCCTCCTCGTACATAATGTAATTTTTACAAATAGAAATAAAAAAGAGAAAAAAAGCAAGGAAAGGAAAGGACGGAAATAAAGATTTCACGCGAACTGCGATCGCAATCTCCCCTCTATGCTCGAAGGAGCGAAATTATACGAGACGTTTGGATCGAAGATTCGAATTGGACGGAGTCTGGGGAAAGGCCAAGGTCCCCTCTAAAGCGGGTCTTATGACCAGCAACTCTGCAAACACCCCAAAATCTTGGAATCAGGATTCTTGAAGGAACCCACGAGCAAACAACACCAAAATGATGGAATCCCAGGGTTTCAATTTGATGCTGATGCGAGTCAAAAGCGTCCGAGTCTGGTTAATTACAGCATTCCATTAGCAAGCAATCGCATCGTGATCAAAGAAAGGAAAACTGCATAAGTAGAGCACTCACCGGCAGCAGTCCGTCCCAGTAAGCTGGTATGTATGTGTAATGCAATAACGCCAATTGTAAAAAACGCTCCCCAAAATTATGTATGCAATTTGTCCAAGGAGCCAGGACCAATAATCTCAACTTGCCGGATGTCCCCTATGTTTATAAATGTCCAATCAGCCAGATTCTCATAGACAGATAAAAAACGTACGTTAAACGATTTATCGGATCCAATGCCCACGGGAACGGAAACGGGGAGGCTAAGCGGAACAGTACGCGGCGTGGTGTGGCGTGGTGTGGCGTGGCGAGTGGCAGCTGCAGGGGTGTCTGTCAGCAATGGTAAGCACGCACTAGTGGACGGCGTTGCCAGGGTCGACCCTCTACCGCCGGACTCGCGGGAAGATAGTGGATGGCTTACTTACTCGCAATATTTGACGCGCCAAATCCCTGCAAAGCGAATTTCCTCTATAGTCTAACCGCGGCGCAACGCAAGGAAAGAAAAACACGCTGTAAACACGAGGCTGGCGGCGTCCGGTGCGTATAGCGCAGATTTCCTATCGATGATCTGGTTTCGGTTTCTGGCAAGTTTCTGGTTTCACAGTGAATGGATGAATCGTCGGCGAAATGACTGGCTTTTCAAGATTCCAAATTCTCTTGTCTATCCTTGTCCCCGTGAGTCGCGAGGATTACGATGAGGTTGATGACGATGACGATGCTGATGTGATTATGTATTCCTAATGAACCTCGAGGTTGAGCCCGGTTGAGCCTGAACTTGAAGGCTGGGAACGGAACGGTATGATACGGTAAAGCTGAACGGGTACGTCGGTGCGAAGTGTGCGAATGCTTTGATAGTAAACGCGTCCGGACCACGGGAGACGTGACGTGGATGAGAGTATATGCGCGTGTATGCGCGTGCGACGGTGTGTCTGAAGGTGCGTGTGCGAGTAGAAGCGTGTCCTGCGCGTATTTGTGTATATGCGCTGTTATGTACGTGTTGCTTATGTATGTATGTATGAGTATGTATGCTGTATGCGCGCCTTCTTGTTGAAAGCTCTTGTATGCACGTGGAGGCACTACTTGCAGGCGATCAATGTTGGTGCTATGCAGGCTTCGATTTGAGCCCTCTGTTGTGAGCTGAATCGTCCTACGCGCGAACTGGAATAGCAGGAGAGGCGGGAGCGGGGGATTGGCGGGAAGGTGGGAAAAAGAGGAGAAAAAGTCTTCACCGGAGTATTTATGAAATATCCTGCGCCCAGTGCTCACTGGAGGCTCGAGCGTACCGCCGACTGTGGGTTGAGGGTTGCGCTCCGAGTCCGACTCCTAATAAGGCGGGGCCGCGGTCTCCAGACTTCAATGACCAAGTACGCGAAATACGCGGCGAAAATAGGGGTAAAACGTGGAGGGTGCGTACGCGTATCGGTATGGATAGGATTATGATAAGTTCTTAATGAAATGTGGGTAATGCGATTGGCGAACGTGGTCCAAGGAAAAAAGCCGGGTAAGATTTGGCGAAAACGTAAGGAGTATCTTTTCAACCCTAACCCTCAAATTTCTCCCTGGTGATGTACGTGCTGTGATTGGTCGGCGCACGGCACTTAGTATATCTTTTGAAAGTCGAAATTGAGTCAAAACTTGAAAGCTGGCGGGAGTTCTAGGCCACGAACCGTATGTTTTGAATCGAAGGGTGAAGCTGCAATCCAAGCTTTACGTTTCAACTGCCGATACGAGTAGTAGTGCAGTAGTTACAGTCCAAGTGCCGATTATAACAACCCTGCAATTGCAACTAAATTGCAACTGGCGGACGTGCTTCTTAGTCCAAAACAAAATTCGATCTACCTGAGCAGAATTTGGTGCTCAGTGGGTTGTTTGGTACTGGTCTGGTGCTGAAGCGACGGTAGTGGTGGTGGTGGTAGGAGTCAGAAGTAAGTAACCAAGTGTGTAAACAAATCAAAAAAGTCTACACAAAACCCTAAAATTTAGTAAAAAAGATATGATGCATGAAAGTAGCTTAGTAAACAATCAAGCCGAACTAAAAAAAAATCTCTGTCATGCCCAATGCCCATTGCCCATGGGCCAATACCGCGGCCCTGCATGGAAACGGGTGACGACGACGCAACGGCGGCGGTGACGGTGACGGTGACGGTGATCATGATGGAACCCCATGTGTTTATTACCTACATTGACGCCGACGCGCCGTCACGAACATCACCGCAAATATGCACATACAGTACTGCGGCACTCACTTACACGAAGCTGCGGGCTTTCGTCTCCTGTTTTCTCTGCACCACCCTCAGAAGGGAAAGAGGAAGGGAGAAATGATTGAACATCCATGTAGCATGTCAAAGACCCGTCTCTACCCTCTGTAGCCTGTCTGTGCCCATGTAGCGCCAACTAGAACTCAGACGCCTCGAATGGAATAAAATATAGCGACCGCCGGCGCGTTGGTGCAGTCTTTCTGAATCCGTCGCAAAAACTCAGGGTTGTGTTACACGACATGCAAGTGCGATAGTTTATGGGGAGGCATATGTCGATTGGTCTTATAAGATCCAGGCACAATGACCTTCCCACGACTCTCCCTCAACAACAACACCCGTCCTCCGTATGGATCCCGGTCTACGGGGGTCTCGGATGCCCTTTCCGCTTGTTTCCCGTCGAATATAATTTTTCACTCATTCCTAAGTAGGATGTCACATCATCTTCCGTGGCAAAGTCCCAAACAACGGGTGGGTACAATGTGGCACTTTTGGGGCAACGGTTGTATGGTGCTGTGATACTACTATCCCTTACCCGTTGTTCGGTTTGACCACATGTTCGTTTTAACATCCTTCCCCTCCTCTCCTTGCCTCAAAATTTGGTGTATATACTTTTATAGGGTTCTTATCAATGAATATGAAATTTATTTCAAAAAAACGGAGTACATTAAGAGAAACCGAAGGGCGAGGAAAAAAGACCTCCCATCAACAGCCATCAACCCATCACAGCCATCAAAAAGCGGCATGTCGGCGGCGCCTATTATGGGAATTCAGACGCGGTCGTGTCGCGAGCAACCTGTTGGGGGCTGTTACTCTTATCTGTCTTACAGAATGCTCCCTCACCGCTCTCGTCGCCAATACCAATCCTTAAATGACCCAGAATATGCGAACTGACTCCAGAAGGCTATGCGGGCTGTCCGAAAAGGTGAGCCGATTGAACGGAAATTCAATGCATGTGGCACACGTACCGGCTTCTCGTCGGCATATGGTGGAGTTCCATATTTTCACTATGCCACATAATTGTTGCCCTGCACAGTCACACTCTTTGTTTTTTCGACTCAAATTTAATTAAGTACCTGCTATTTGGCCTCCGATACGGCCTAATGCCGAGCGGGTCAGCCGCCATCAGCCGTGGCTTCCCACTGAAAACAACCGAACGGGATATTCCGATGATCCTTTCCCGTTATGGGAGCTTGTGCCTGGATCTTAAAAGACCAATCGACCAATACCTCAGTTTATGGGTGCCAAAGGGTGATGTTCTAAAAATAGCCCGTGGCGTCTTGGATTCGACTTGGGATCGACTTGCACATCGAAACCTCTGCAGAGAACTCATGAATTACGATACGTACCCAGGGTTCGCAGTATAACTTGGAGACTCGCATGCTTACGAATGAAATCCAGAGTAGTCGTTCAAGGTGTCTGCCATTCCCTGAATATCAAGCTAGTAGCTCATTTATAACCAAACCAACCAATAGCTACAAAGCCTTACCCTTTCTATATGTGGCTCAACAGTCAGGAGTGGCGATACTACCACCCAATTTAGCGCCCGCGGCCCATGCGCTGGAGACACTTTGGTCAATGCCACTTTATGCCCCGTTTTCTTCTATCTCCCAGTCCGCTACTAGCCATAGTTGTTATATGGGCTTCATACATGCTATCACACGCCGCGTTCACATCTTGTTCACGCAGAAAATCTCTGCGACCTTCACAGGCATTTTCTTTGATATTGTCCATATAGCTCTATCAAGAGTCCAAACACGTCCGAATGAAATACTTGGAATATATGTAGCTTCGAGTCAGACGCAGGGCTGGGCTATATGTACGCATTGGACACGACTGTCGACGGTCTGATACGTTCAGTATGGATCTTATGGATATGGATACCCAAGGACATTGTGCTACAAATATTAATACATCGTAGCTTCGCGGATTCAAGAAGTCGACTTTCGAGGATAGACGATCTACCGACATGTACATCGAGACTGACATGCCGACAGGGAGAACTCTGCAGAGAATCTACGCTTACACAGAGTGTGTAGTATAACTCAGAGGTTTACCGTTTGCATAAGGCCCACGGATGAGATATATTTGCAAATCACTGCACAGGGTAATCTCATCCATGACGTCTGCCAGTTCCAGCATTTGCAAGCAAGGTCAGTAAGCTTTCACTGACTATTGACAAAGTCCGATCTTGTGACTCAAAGACCTAAGCATTTCCACGGAGCTAACACTGAGATAAATGAGGGAGGAGATGAGGAGGAAATAGCAGGATAGTGAGCAGCGACTTCATGTAACGTTTAGAAATCGTTCCGGCTGTGCAATTGCCGCGATACGCGACCGGACTACCATTGGACTTGAAGTCCTCGACTCATTGTTTATTCTATTTCACACTGTCATAGGTTTCTGCACATATACCGACTAGATGCTAACTTGTTCATTGCGGTCCGCATCTATATTGTGTGTACTCCAGTACATGAGGTTGACTTCAAGGAAAAGTTCCCACAGATAAGCATTCAGGAGAGCCATTTCCCAGGCGAGACGACTGTGGCGCACTAATACGCCCTAACTCGATTAAACCCATATGTAAATAGGACTATGTAGACACACAAAGCAAGCATAAACCTCATGCTGACCCCGTGCAGAATAGAGTTTGATAACGATTTAAAGCGATACCAACGTATCTGTGATGCCCAGTGGGTGTGCTGCGGGGCATGACCTACACCCTATTCCCATGTCTGCGTATTTATATCGTAGCATAAACCTCATGGTGGAATCGAAGGCCAGGTACAAGTATACTTAAGGATGATTGACATCTTTACATACGAAGGACAATCCAGATTATATCTACCGTGGCCGTGGAAGCTTGGGCACGCCTATATGATTATAACCCGCTCCGTCCCACTCCGGACTTCGAGTGTTCGAAAGCACAGTTGGTCCCCAGAAAATTGAATCGCTCAGGAATAGCCCGAAGTGAATTGGTACGACCAATTCAAAGGCACATTCAGCGACTTCTTTTACTCCAACCTCAGAAGACAAGATTAATACCCGCAGATAACATAAGTCTTACCTTATCTCACTCATGAAGTTAGAACCTATGTCCATTGATTTCTTTCGTACTACATGGCTTAAGGTTCTCCGGAAGGATCATCTTGTCATTTACACATCCGTCGACATTCACTGTCCAAGGGATGATTACATTTATGATTCATCCACATTTAACTGGAATTTGACCCTTGTGAGACCTTGTGTTGTGTTTTTAGCGTGGGTGTGGATGGAAGTCGAAGAGATTATCCTACCTCGAACTTTCCGCGGACCGGGTACTCGGGATTCCATTATTCCATATCACTTGCTTCCCTTCCTCAGAATGCACCACATCATTACCAATCCTGACCGGCACAGCCAGCGGAACGTTCAGACCTTCGAATTTAAACGGCATCTCGCATTCTTGTATGAAAATATGCGCGCTATGTATGTACTAGTTACCCCAAGAGCTAGATGTGTGAACCTGGAATAGAATGCAAAGAGTGATGTTCACGATCATGATCGCCCCGGCATCCCTGAGTGTTGCCACTGGCAGGCTTGAAAGCACACGAATCTTTGAAGTACGGATTCCCATGTGCTTTGAATTTCCTATGTAATCTACACGATATTTAAATAAATTGAATCGTGAGACACCGCCCCATCAAGTTCGGATTTCGTCCAAGTCACGACTCCGTGCTCTAAGCTTTCAGTCAAGTCTGATTACCATCTCACCGCGTTGAGTCCGGTCCCCGGGTCAAAACACTACCATCGCATCCGCATCCACCTTAAGGTCAAGATATCATGTTTTCTTGCTCATCGGAGAACATTCAGAAATCAGGATAAGTAGTCTATGATTATCAGCCCTCATCCACATGAGCTTCGGAATTCACGCTTCTCCGCGAGGACTCAGGAAATGCGATTTGATTCCGGCTTACACAAATCACCAAGTCCGTGCTTATTAGGGCCGCCGAGTATGCCGCCAATCGGAAGGTATTACCAAATATGCACAAAGAACGTGTCTTTTCACCTGTCGCCACTTGAACCAAACCTAAATCTCACTTTATCTTATATTTACTACTGTCAAGCTACGACTTTGCCATTTGCTTATCGAATTGTTTGATATCATCATAGAGGCTCTAATCAGACTAGCATATCATTCGGTTCACCGTTTTTCTGAGCTGTCCGATTGTCAGGGGCTTCAAGGTTTCAAATCTTTTCTACGACCCCTCGATGTAGACCTCGCATTTTACTGGACGCTAAAAGAGTACGTGAACCTCACTTCTATTTGCTAGCGCAGGATTTACTATGGTTTTATGAAACAGCAAATCCTATCAATCTGGCGGGATCCGACTCATGATGAAGCCATTGCTCCACTTTACTTTAACTATTTATAATATGTCTACCAGAAGCAAGGACTTGTGAACTTGAAGTTGTTGAGCATCAGCGGCATTCTCAAATGCTTTGATAAATGCGGTCACAGGATGCCATCCGCTTGCGCTCAATGCGTACCCGCTTGACGTTGCATGGTAACGATAAAGTATGTTCGTCAACAAGTGCGTAATGGAGGAGCGGGGGCGCGTCAACGGTTTCGTCAGCACACGCTATGAATAACGTCGTGAGTAATTGTCCGTCTGTCTACGTACTTTTGACAGACTAATGCGCTGTATGGCTTTATTCCAAACCCCAAAGAGAAATTGCCGTCTGCCTCTTGTCCCCACCAATTGGCGTGTACCCAACCAGAAAAAATTACAGTCAGCTGTTCGAGGACGGCGTCCAGATTATCGGCTCTCCTTCATATAGCTTGCATTCTCGGTATGTCTTGCTTTACTTACGTCGAACTGCCTTCATAAGCCTCTTTCTTCGGCCTTCCGAAACCTTAATCCATTACCAGCTCAGCGCCCGTGTCTATGTATGCATGGAATGAGTAATTGCCCATTTGACCTTACTAACCAAGCACTTGCTTATCTATCCCCAGAATCGTCTAGATGAACTACCAAAATTTACTGCAACGACTGGTCTAGAGCACGACATGATAGTCAGACCACTGTCAGTACTGCTGCCCAGTGCTGCCTAGCTCATGTCTACGTCCGGGCACCTGACTTTGTCTGGAATCTAAACGCCACTATTGTAGCACACGATAACAGACGATACCTCAAGGAATCCATCTGTCGAAATCCGCGCGTTGCCACTCATTTGCCTCGTGGGAAACGCTTCCGAAGGTCCAAGAAAGGTGTCTACCCCATAAAGCAATATGAGGAAGGAGGAAGATCAGTTCTTAATCAGCCCTAAAAGGCCGAAGATAAAGCTCCAAAACATACCCTCGTTTTTTTATTGTGGGTCACAGTGACCCATGCGCCTTGACTGGTTTATCTTCGGGGTACAAACACATGTATCGATGACTCGCATTTGCATTCCTGGATCATTCTTGGTAAAGAACATCCATCAGGACGCACGAGGGTCACTGTATTACATCGCACTCAAGACCTTTGAATCGCTTTGATTAAGGTTCTTGATCGAGCATTTCATGCTACCTAGCTGAGTGACCGATGTAATCATTGTGATCATTGTGATGACCTTCGCAAAGGCATCCCACCAGGCAGTGGCGGTCGTCTTCCATCTTTAAGGAGCGTCCAATTTCTCAATGGCTGGGGATCGTGACTTGGATCTGAGTTGCTACGTTCGCCGTTGATACCGAGGGGTGTCGATGCGAGAATTTCGCGCTTCGCGGCAGCACCGCTATATTACATTCCTGGCTATACCAGTCGTGTTCTCTCTCTTCTCAGGGCTTTCGGCCCCTTCGATGCTCTTCACGAGAGTGTGGGTGACGTTCTTGATGTTCTCGATCGTCAGATAGGGATGCACTTCCTCTGCATGTCATGTACGTGAGCTCAATGTGCATCCATTGCGGCTACTACTTCACGGTTCTTGGCCAAAAACCCGCTTTGATTACGAAGAACGGCTAAAATACCGCGGTTGAAGCTATGGACACCATTTATATCTCGCTCCGACAACCCCTCAGTCACGCTATGAGGATACGATCTCTTTGGGATTCAGCTCTTGACTCCGCGCATCTATCGAACTTGCTTGGCCTTCCCTTGATCCTATGCCAGAAGAGCGACGTAGTGCACACTCCTCCGGCGACCTCTAGGTTCTTGATCCCGGTTATTGCGGATGTGCCATGCATAATGGGGGTCCCAGTGCGATCATGATTTGAGTGGCGTAGGAAGCGCAGTCGTTGACTCCTTCATGATCATTAATGAGCCACGTACGTCCTGTTTTCTATGACGCATACGACCACTGACCTTCGAGCGCGTTGATGGACTGCATTGACATGAGGTCATTTGCCGATAAGCTTGCAGCTTTCTAAAGACTATATTTCTCGTGCCCTCTGGATTTTATTGATATCTATATTCGCGAATCTTCAATTGATCGTTCAGGTTCCCCCAACTTGTCGCGCATTTAACGATGCATAAATTCTTATGTATACAACCAGCCCCCGCTATGAACCGCTACCCTAGAGGGCGAGCTGCCAGAGTTCGGCCGACCCATCAATCAGCTATATGCTCATGTCCGTTCCTTTTCAGTACTCTAGAAGCTCAATTATTTAACTCCAATAACTCTGGTCTACATCTTTGGTAGCATCGTCAAGTAGTCGACAACCTGGGTCTTGAATTTAGCCCTTTTTAATGCGTGCTAGAGAGTGTGATTCTGTACCATCCTCTCGTATTAATACGGATAACGTACTGGATCCGTCAGATACGACTTCATCGCAAACCATACGCCCGGTCCCCAGGTATTTATCCTATTCACCTATTCACCGTATGCATGGGTGCACCTTGCACAACTTGAAGCTGTTCGATCCATAACCTGCTAGTTTCTCCGTATGCACTTTTTTTCTTGTCGATTTATATCTATTGGGGCACTTGAATGGTTGCTACAGGATCTGTCTTAGCGTTCTGACCGATCCAGACAGATATCTTCTCTGGTATACTTATCCTGAGACTCCAAATTGAGTGTGTTGGGATGAGAATCAACCTTTGGTCTGCCCGAAGCATCGACAATCCCAACGGTGGCTTATATATTCAACGATCTTCATCCTTGCTCTCGTAACAGTATCACCTGGCGTTCCATGGGTTTTTGCAAGAATCTAATGACTGGCTTCGTCCACCCGATGATGTTTAGCTCTTAAGGTCTGGACATTTGTCCCGGGTACCACATGTAAGATTCCCGGTCGAATATCTAGATATGAACCTCGAGGCTAGGATTTCACCATAGATGAGGTATCTGATATGATGTTCTGATACACGCGTTTGCCTGCAGGCAAATAGGTCACGTAGTCCGCTTCCGCTGTCGAGGTGAAGGTCCGGAGAATCACCATTCTGAACACCGACAGAGGAAGCTCACTTGGAACGTTCAGACGTATGTGTGCAAAACTTAACTCTTTCACTGCAGTTCGATTTTAAACAGGCTATTATGTCCAAATACCTTTTCGGGTTGGTACTGAATATCTCCATACACGAATGATATGAGTCTGGATATTATTCTTTCCATTCCCCGCAATTTCGACATAGTGCGGTCAATCTCTCTAAGTAAGCAGGAACGTAGAGGAAACCCTGCTGCATGTAGGCTACCTGACCCAGGGTTGACCAGAGCCGTCCGGAAGGATCTTATATCTCATGCTTTCCCGGCAATCATTAGACATGGGACGTTTCTTTGAAGGTTATTGAGGGTGCTACTAGAAATACAAATGACCATTGTTGGTTCGGTTCGAGAAATTAATTTTGGCATTGTCTTTAATTCGATAGGTCTCATAAGTCCACATACTGATGCACATGCGCAGTCTATTGACTCTCGAATTACCTGTGATCTGCAGCCTGCTTCATCCAGCATCTGTGGTGCTGCTTATCGATTCACCACCTGAGAAAACCCCTGAACCCCAGTTCAGTCCCATCCATACTCCTGTGGAATCTCCGAATATCTGCGAGAGCGCCATACGCCTATAGTACAAGCCATAGTCGCTCTCTGAGGTGCGCGAGGAGGCGACAGAGTACGTTGTATGATTTTGGTCGTGCGATAATGAGGATGTGGAAAATGAACGCAAGGTTTCTCCTGCAGTGATGTACGAGGATCGAGTTGATGCGCTATCGCTTTCTACTGTGGAAAATTTCTGCAAAAGTATTTCATTGAGACTGTCAGCTATTTGAGATCTCTCCTCAGCATGCTTCAGCTGGGGAAGAGTTTGAAGGAAAAAGCGAGGCGTTCGTCGATGTCAACGCAAGCGGCTCCCAGTGACAGATATAGCGCAAGGGCAGTTTGAAATATTTTTCGGTGGCTCTCGAACTTAAAGACCCACAGAAAAACTTGTTCCCTGTAGCTATACGCATTGGAAACTCTGTCTAGAATGGAGAGTAAGGATGAGATGTACCAAAGTGATTCCTCGATGACACGTACATGTTGAGCGCTTGCTGTGATATTCTTTTACATCCACTAGAAATTTCCTGACGTCCTCTGTTAAGGCATCCACCAAGTCCCTTAAATGATATACTAAAGGTAATTCTAACTTCATTCGCTTGTCTGGCGCTACGGAAGTGCTCAGTCTGATATTATTAACAAGGCTGGCACAGTAAGTTATGAAGAAATTGTACTAACACCTTGCAGATTTTTATTATAGCAGCACTTTCGAGGAGTAACTTGAAAAATGCTTTTTCATTCTCATTTTCTACTTGTGTAGCATGGTC
The DNA here is from genome assembly GCA_023853785.1 of Psilocybe azurescens. NCBI lineage: Eukaryota > Fungi > Basidiomycota > Agaricomycetes > Agaricales > Agrocybaceae > Psilocybe > Psilocybe azurescens. The sequence goes on from JAJIRX010000967.1 coordinate 21,491, forward strand.
CTGGACTAGAAACAGGGTAATTCACGACGAAATCGATGTAACAAAATATTGATACACATACCTACAGGCGTGGCATAAGAATCAATCTGGGAAAACATTTGGAAGTTCTTGATACTTCTCTCTTCGAGTTGGCCCATTGAATTAAGATATTCCACGACTTCTATGTGGTCATAGGCATTGTAAAATTCGGCTCTTGAGTAAAGGAAATGAATAAATTCTGAATTATTTGCCAAGAAGCTGAGTAATAACGGCCATTTAGGTTCTGTTAGGAAACCAGGATTTTTTCTTCTTTCAGATTCATGATCCTTAAATAAACCATTATTTGGGAGAAAAGTTGAGATCAGAAAGCGTCAACAAGGCTCGTATATAATATAATCCAGTCAAACTCACGTGACTCGAATCACCTCTAAATCGTGTTTAATTGGCGCACGATTACTCGTGCGTTGTTTGGGATTTGATGTCTATTATACGCTCGAAAGAGGTTCAACTTGGTTATGCGAATGTTGCGGATTTGCACAAAGATCGGTGAGAACCAGAGTCTTAAATTTTGGAAAAGAATGACGCTGGTGTTGAAGAGGTGCAATCCAGTGACTGGTGGAGGTGCTGAGAAAGAGAAACAGTCATTTAATCAGAACGAGCCTGAGTTTATAACGCGTTTATAATAGGACGAATGGCGGTGTAACACAGGCAACGACTGGCAGTTGTACTCACCGACAGGCTGCTAGACAGCTTGGGTGTCTGATTGATACCAAGTGGTGAATGTAATTTAAGTGAGTGGGAAATGTCGTCCATTCTGAATTCGGGAAACCTTCTCGACAGAGGTGGTACGGCCATTGACTGAGTTAAGCTGAGATCAGTGTTACTTTAATCATTGTTGGTACCGCATGTCTATATCTGCTTTACTGTCTACTATTGGAGAGTTCTAGAACGGACATCAAACTCCGCGTCCGTCTCTGTTCTTGTAGAATCAAATGTTGTTTGTAAGAGTGCCATGTGCCTGTAGAATAGCCCATAGTCAGTCTCTGCGGTGCGCGAGGAGGCGACAGAGTACAATGATACATCGTCCAAGGTGAGCCAAGGGTCATCAACAGATGACTTTGTTGCGAGTGACATTATCCGAGAGGAGAATTCACCGATTTTCAATCTGAGTTTATCCAGAACCTCATCGTCACGAAGACAATCTTTCACTCCACCGTGCTGTTCGATAAATTTTTGTAAGTCCTTCTCGCGGGCAGTATTTAACCTGCGGAGAAGGGCTATGGTCTCTTGAAGATAGACCAAAGATGATAATCCCCTACATACAGTTTGTCGTTGGCAACATCGACTCCTAAGGACGTATGCACGGCGAATGCACGGCGAATGCAAGCTCGCCCTTTCTCTTATATTCTTTGAATCGAGTATCACACTCGGCTAATCGCAGCCCGTAAGCAGTGGCTTTGATAGTCCTGGCTATGGGTATGACGTGTGAGTTAATCGAGTCAGTCAGACCCACCCAAAAGGCCTTTTTTCACATATGCATCAGTCTGATGAACAGGCCTCAACTTCTTTAGCTATGATCTGGTATTAGTAGTGAATCCACTCGATTACACTTGAGTACCGACTCGAAGAAAACCGACATGAGGTCTCGCATTTGAAACTTTACAGTGAGGGCTTTTCGTTCGTTTTTCTCTTTGCGCCACATCCATGGCGACGAATACGTTAAAGGCCTTAGCGGCAACTTCGCACGGTGAGTACTATAGATAGGTTCAATGGACACACGCGTACCTCCGACAAAAGGGTGGAGCTGGATAAGACATTGCAGGCCCTTCACCATAGCTTGGGCAGCTTGTCGGCGTTCGCTTCATAAAGGTTCTGGAACCATGTCCAGCGTGAATCTTCGAATGAGATGGCAGCGGCACCTATACTATCTGTTATGATTGGTGAATGGACAACTTCAAGGCTGAAGAAATTACCGATAACTTACCCTCCCTTTCGTTACCTCTTTCATTCGTCGCAGGGACCGAAAGAGTCGACTTGTACGTTTCTTCAAGTAATATCTCGTGCTCATCTCCAGGCTCAGAGGTGAAATTTCTCAGACTGAGGTAGATTGTCAAAGTCTGGGGAGACGGTCTCTACTAGACAGACCACGATATAAGCGAAGTGTGGATGAGCTCACGTTATATGTGGGGAGACATGGTTGCTAGCGAAAGCGCGTATACAAGTAATGTCAATCTTGTAATTTAGACTGATGGACGGGTATAAGTATGTTCAATATTGGCTTCTGTGTCATGTTCACGCTGATATATATCAATCTGAGCCAAGTGCGACAAATGTCACCGTCTCTGCATGAGAACGCCGTAAGTGATTGGTTAGTGGGGAAATAAATCCCAGGATATTAAACATGATAATAAAGACGAAATTCATCTTCAGGAAGACCGGATAGTCGTGATCCGCTTGTTCGATATATTTAGCATTCGTTCTGCCAACGAGGAGACTGGGTACTTGATGTTACAGGTATGTGCTATCTGTGTCGTGAGACATCCGAGGGAGAGAAAAGTTATAATTGGAATTACGACGGTCTTGAGACGATTATAACTTGAAAAGTATGCACGTTAAAACTTGGACGAAAAACCCCTTGGCAGACGGCGGTGATTCGGGCGTGGTTAATAGTGACAGAATCAGAATCAGCTAGAATTAGACGCTCGAAGAGACATGAGCATGAAATCTTATCTCATTGCTTCCCCAGCAACCGTTTGCCATGGGACGTTTCTTCGAAGAGTATTGAGGGTGCTACTAGAGATACCAATGAACATTGTTGGTTCAATTCGCGAACTTAATGTTGGCATTGTCTTTAATTCGATAGGTCTCATGGGTCCACATACTGATGCACTTGCACGTTCTGTTGACACTCGAGTCACCTGTAATTCTGAAGCCTGCTTCATCCAGCACCTATGATTCTGTTTAGCGATTCATCACCGCTTGAGAGAACGCCCGAACTCCAGTTCAGTCCCATCCTACTCCTGTGGAATCTCCGGATATCTGCGAGAGCGCCATACGCCTATAGTACAAGCCATAGTCGGTTTCTGAGGTGCGCGAGGAGGCGACAGAGTACGCCGTATGATTTTCGTCGTACGATAATGAGGATGTGGAGAATGAACGCGAGGTTGAGTACGAGATTCTGGCGTACGACGGATTCGTGTTGGCATTGGCGTAGGAATGCGACGGGGGTTGGCGGCGTATGCGGCGGAGGTGCTCATGTTTGCAGAGGTCGTGTTGGCGGTTTGGGTTGCGCGGTGGTTGGATCTGGGATCGTTGATCAATTAGTAAGGACAAGGGGGAATAAAAGTTGAAATTGTAGCAAAGAGGAGAGACGTACGAGCTGCTGCCGATAGTGGAGCTAGAGGCTTGGTTGGGCTTGTGTCCTGATGCAAAGGTAGAGGCAGAGGTGGTCGTGTTGGGGAGATGTTCATATGGCGTGGGAGGGAAGGGTGTGGATGCGGATGATGGTTGCGCAGAGCGTTGCGGGGGCGAAAATATGGCAGGCAGGGGCAGAGGAAGAGGGAGATCAAATACCGATGGTAGTGATGGAGCGGAGGATGACGAAGAGAGGAAGGTTGTGCGGGGGATTGGGTGCGTGAGTATGGGAACGGTGCTGCTGGTGGAGGGCTGGGGAGAAGCAAGGGCTGTAGGACTTTGTGGGCGTTCGTTATAGTGATAGAGGAGATCGGGCGGGGAGCGCATGCCGGCTGCACGTCGGTTATGGATGGCTGCTATTCCTGCTGCAGCGAGAAACGTAGCCCATGATGGGGGAGTCCAACGTAACTTTTGTGGGATGAGTACTGGATGAAACTACTGAAAAAGAACTGACTATTCGTCAACGTGTATGTTGTGCTGGATCGATTATGAGCGTTGGCTTGTCTGGAAAGAGGCAACTGCTTACTTGAATGTTCCAGGGGAAAGAGATCCCGTCGTCATATTCGGGCGGCGGAGGGTCTGGTTCGTCGTTCGCGACCAAGATGGGAGTGTCTGGCGGCGGCGGGCTCTTCGGGCTGCGCTTGGGGAACTTGAGAAACGCCAGACCCCTCTTCGAAGCACTGCTCTTGTTTTCCTGCGGCAAGAGGAGGTCAGAGATGGAGTTATTGCTCATCATCGAGTCAGCCGCAAAGGCAAATTCGCTCGTCTGGTGGCGTGCTGGACCGAGGGGAACTGGGAACGGGGAATCTGGGATGAGCGAGACATGTGAGCTGCTCTGCTGGGTGTTGCGCTGCTGGTAGATGGGAGTCCTTTGAAGGGGAGGGAGGGGGCTTTGAGGACGGGAGTCCTTTGGAGGGAGGGGAGGGGGCTTTGAGTTGAACTTGAAGGGCGCCATCGTTGCATCGGACCAACCTTGCCTGTATGCCTTTGTTGTCCCTGACCACGCTGGAATTCCACGATGAGAGCGCAGCCAGCTCATCCACGGATAAGATATCAGTGAGAAAAGGGGATTCCATTTCGGGACCTTCAATGATCTTCATCATCCATCAAAGGATAATTTAATGATCTGCCTTGTCAGGCATTTGTCAATTCTGGTTCTTTAGAATCACTCGATATTATATTCATAATACTTAAACTGCAGTCCTCGAGTTTTCCTCTCCCACTCTCGGTCCCTTCGACTTTCACAGAGAAATTTACATTTTGCCTTTTCCAAGTCTTTTCCTCAGATCTCTCTCGTTTTCTGCTCCCTCCCACCTCTTCCCTGTTCTTTCAGTCTTTGGTACAGCCACTTGGACTCCGTTTCGGATTTCCTCTTTGCTTTCCCAAGCTCTCAGGCCTTTGGCGGCCCGCTTCCTTTCCACGTCGCGTCTCGCGTTGCATTCGCGTCGTTGGTTCCACTCCTCGGAGACCACGTGACCCGAATTTCTGCGGCCTTACTTTCCCGAAGGAATCCTTTCGATCGGCCAATAGCTTATCAATCACTGTTCTAGCATAGCCACACAATTCTCTTTCTTGCATATCGCTCCACGGTCGCGGCCATTGCGCCGTGCGCGCTATATACACCGACAGCTATGACCCAGCTACTACGCTGTGACCAGAGATCCCGTACTCTGCCAACATAAGTACATTCGTGTCGGCCGCAGCTTTGTGTGCGCATCACTCAAACAGCCTGCATACAGCTCTTTTCGTTCCCCATCTGTCAAGGTTGTTTTTCTTCCACGACGGTGCCCGGCTCTCACAGTGTGATCATTCAAAACGCATCGACATCCAACAAATTAACTTGTCACTCCCACAACCAATTGTCGTCTGACAAACACAGTCCACTCCCAACACCGAACGATTTTTATCCAAGTACAATGAATGGCCAAGCAAAGCACAGTACCCACCGTGCATAGACTCCAGGCTGCTAAACATAGAACGCACAGCCTTATCGACCGTCGCTTTTATTAACGGCGAGCGCCAAATGACGATACCTTATCAGTTGAACCTGATAATAGGGCGAGGTTATTAATAGCATACCAGTACTAGCCTTAAGGCCACTGACCTCAATGGCTCGCAGCATTGATACTGTCGCTCCTGCAATAAGTAGCACCCACTGGCAGGCCCTCTTGTTGAACCTTTTAATAAATGATTGGTGCCATCAAGTGTCAGTAGCTGGAGACCACTGACAATGGGATATATATGTAACTTTCAATAATCGATCATTACCAAGGCTTGAAAGGGCGCATGTGCTGATCCGTCGATCCCGGTGTGCCTACATAGTTAAGGTAGGCAGACTTTCATAATCGAATAGCATCACGTGGTCTATGTGACACCATCTGAAATAGGCAACTTTTCACAGAAATACGATAAAATGGACATTATCTCAAATTATGGGAGGCTTTTCGCACTTTTGGCTACTAGATTCTGTAGTAAATAGTATGTGTTGCATGAATTCAAAAATATTTTTGCAAAAGTTCAAATTTGGAGGAGGAATAACACAAACGCGTTGTTATTGTGGACCATGGTGAAAGAAGAGTATCAGCGTGGGATCATTATCTGCCAGCCAATCCGAGGCATCTTTTGAAAACATTTAAACTCCTTCAGTCCTTACTCAATTCTTTCCCAAATTTGCAAGCATATAATTAACATGTATCTTAATAAAATCTAGTAGCAGAATTTCATTTAATGGTCTACAACAAATTCTATGAATGTTCCGTTGTTTTTCCGTGCATTTATTTCCCGATTTGATCAAGGATGTCACACGAAATAACACCACGTGATGCTATTCGATTATGAAAGTCGTCTACCTTAAAGGATCCTGAAGTCGCCGAAATCCCCAGACCTCCAGGGGAGAAAACCGCAGGTAGGTAGGCTGTCAATTCCTGATTCTTCTGTGGCTATCTTATCATCTGCTCCTTCAAAGCCTGTAGGGTAATTTCGTAAGCGTTAATCGCAGAACTACGTTGAATTTGGTCCGCATGCCAGCGTATCCATCAATGTCTTAAACGATGAGATGGAGATTGGCGGAGACAAATTACATGGCTTCATCGAGGTCACTTTCTGATCTCCTTGCCGAAATAGGATACACGGTGCACAAACAGTGTAGTAGCAAGATTATTGAGTAACATGTATCAGTGGAAGGAAAAGTCTCAGAGCCAGCCTGTTATAGGCTTAACGAAATGGAGAGTCTGTGAGCCATCGCGGGACTACATAACAGGGTGTTTCACGACGAAATCAATGTAATAAAAATATTGGTACACATACCGACAGGCGTGGCATAACAATCAATCTGGGAAAACATTTGAAAGTCCTTGATACTTCTTTCTTCGAGTTGGGCCATTGAATTAAGATATTCTACGACTTCTATGTGATCATAGGCGTTGTAAAATTCGGTTCTCAAGTAAAGGAAATGAATAAATTCTGAGTAATCTGCCAAGAAGCTGAGTAGTAACGGCCATTTAGGTTCTGTTTGGAAACCAGGTTGCTTTTCTTTAAAATTCATGATTCTTGAATATTTGGGAGAGAAGTTGAGATCAGAAAGCGTCAACAAGACTGGTATGGTATAATCGAGTCAAACTCACGTGTCTCGAACCTCTAGATCGTCACACGATTTACGTTGTTTGGGATTGGATGTCTTTTATACGCTCCAAAGAGGTCCAACTTGGTTAATGCAAATCATGCAGATATTTTAACAGAATCTGTGAGAACCAGAGGCCCGAAATTTGGAAAAGGAATGACGCTGGTGTTGAAGAGATGCGATCTAGTGACTGGTGGAGGTGCTGAGGAAGAGAGACGGTCATTTAATCAGAATGAGCATGCATTTATAATGCATTTATCATAGGACGAACGGCGGTGCGACACAGGCAACGACTGGCAGTTGTACTCACCGCCAGGCTGTTAGACAACTTAGGCGTATAATTGATACCAAGTGGTGAATGTAATTTAAGTGAGTGGGAAATGTCCTCCATTGGCAGAGGCGGTTTGGCCATTGGGTGAGTTATGCTGAGCTCATTGTCATTTTAATCATTGTTGGTGCTGCATATCTATCTCTTCTTTATTATCTACTATTGGAGAGTTCTAAGACGGACATCCAACTCCGTGTCCGTTTTAGTCCCGCGTCCGTCTCTGTTCTTGTAGAATCAAACGTTGTTTGTGAGAGCGCCATGCGCCTGTAGTATAGCCCATAGTCAGTCTCCGCGGTGCGCGAGGAGGCGACAGAATACAATGATACACCGTCCAAGGTATGCCAAGGGTCAGCAACAAATGAGTTTGTTGCGAGTGACATTCTATCCTGTGCAGTTGCGTATGATGAAAAGGAAGATGTCCGGCTACGAGCATGGGGTCCGGCTGTAGTCATTGTAAATCTCGAGCGCTTGGCGTCAGACCCGGGGGTTTGCTGTGATTTAGCGCTCCTTGCACAATATCCTCGTTCCTTGGGTCCAGCTCGGGAAAGAGAGTGAAAGCTACAGTCATTTGCATATGATTATCGACGTCACCAATTGACCCCAAGCTTAAAGATAAGCAGAAGGCAAGGGCAGTTTGAATCCGAATCCTATGCCCTTCGAATTTTGTAGTTAATTGGTATATCTGTGACTCGTAATCAGACCTTCTGGCAAATTTGTCTATAGTGTTCACGTTTAATCAGCGACGACAATGAATACACCTTGGGGCACATACACCACGAGCTTTTGCTGTAGTAATCGTGAAGAAGAGCTTCGCATTCTTTGAGGTCATCCTCCAAGTCTTGTGTCAAGCTTCGCAATTGGTCGGCCATGCAGATTTCTCCTTGATTCTGTTTGTCTGCTGGAGTATAGAGATCTTTGAAGCTAATCCATTTAATCAGTAAACTTTCTATTCCTCGCGATCCTTCCAGGGAGTGCGTACATCAAACACACTTTCATTATGTCGGTATTTTCAATGAATAGGCTGACAAATGCTTCCTCATTCGCTTTGCTCCTTCGCGTTATGTTAAGCTGTAGGAACGGGGAGACACCTGAAATAGAAGCATTATGTAGATATTTTTGATCATGAAGATGTAGGTTGACTGCTTCATACCTTCCTTTGAAGAATGTAGCTGGGAAAGTTCCCGCAGGTCTTGGACTTTTGTAGGGGAGAATTGTGCAACTAGTATGTCCAGATACTTTGGGAGGTCTTTAAAGTCGGAGGTGTTGTGGTATGTCGATTGCGATGACATGAGGTCTGAGTTTGTTTCCAGAAACTGTAGTAACGGCCACCATCTTGTTTTTGGCCAATAAATGGAATGTCCTATGTAGGGACTTTCAGCCTCTAACGCCGTATCGGGCCAACTTGAAGCATACCAGGCCTATTGAATGTTCCTTCCTTCCCAAGCTTAGAAGCGCCAGTGGTTGGAGAGCGTGCCCGATTAACTGGCAGCTCAGGTTCTGCCCCGAGGTGCAGTGAGCTCCTTGGCTGTTCTCTGTGGAACTTTCCATTCAGAGAAATGCGGGTCCCAAACCGTCCAAGTTACCTCTTCTTTGGTCTGAGACGGTATGAATGTCGTTTGAATTCAGAATGCCAGAGCTGAGTCAAGACCTAAAACTTTGCCAATGCCTACAAAGTTAGCCGAAAATGTCGGAGAAAATGTTACAGGAGTCAGCCAACGGTCAAGGCATACGTTCCGTTTGAATAATCAATGAGGTCTGTAAGGACTTGAAGCTTGAAACTGTGTCTTACTGAGTATCTGTGTCTTAGGCTTGAGCGCTTGAGCTGGATGTTACTGCTCAAGACGGTTGATTTGGGATTTCAAGGCACCATGTTCCAAGGTTGACACAAGGTTGCCAGACAACCACGTATGTGGGTCATGATTGCCATATTTGGCACAAGTAAGTATGTACGAAATACATTGTGACAGGTCGTGTCAAATTCTCCAATTCTGTATCCCTTATAACAGCAACCAATGCAGATCCCAAGAAACCGTTCTGGAAAAATTATGTGTTATGTCTTCAATAACCAGGACGATTCCTTCGAAATGGCGACCAGGGATGGTGCTATAGTACTAGTAATAGTATTGGTAAACCATATTGAATGAACAGAATGGAATAATTCAGGACACAAATCATGGAACATGTATGAATAGGTTGCTGAATTTAGTATGTTACTTCAGCCAGCATTTGTTATGCTGCTTGACTGTTCGTCAACCTCCGAGGGCAATTCCGATCCCCAGCTCAGTTCTATCCACCCTCCTGTAGAATCTCCGGTTATCTGTGATAACGCCATTCGTCTGTAATATAGTCCATAATCCGTCTCTGCAGTGCGCGAAGAGGCGACAGAGTACAGTGTCCGGTGTCGATCTTGCGATAACGAGGACGTGGAGAAAGAATTCATTGTTTCTCGTGCAGTAATGTATGACGATTGCGTAGACTCCCCATCAGTTTCAGTAGTAGTATCCTGCGTAAGTAGCACGGTGCCATTGTCGACTGGCTGTGTAGTTTCCAGCCTGTCCTCCTGAAATGGGTCTAATTGGGGGAAGAGGTTGAAGGCGAAAGCAAGTCGTTTGTCGGCGTCGACACTTACGGCTCCGAGCGATAGATACAGAGCGAGGGCAGTTTGAATTATTTTCGGTGACTCTCAAATTTGAACGTCCATAATGAAACTTGTGCCCTGTGGCTATATGCTTTAGCAATCCTGTCTAGAGAAGAATTGAGTGTAGGAGGAAGAGGAAGGATTCATACCCGTCTGACACGTACAGGTCGAGCGTTTGCTGTAATAATCTTTCACATCTACTAGACATTCCGTGACGTCCTTGGACAACATGTCTACCAAGCTGCTCATTTGGTTGGCTAGTAAAGGTAGCCCGACCTTTGTTTGCTGGTGTGGTTCAACGGAAACGCTCAATCTGGTACTCATCCATCAATGCTTGGATGGTGGGTTACGTAGAGAATGTACTGACACCTTGCAGACCTTTATTATAGCAGCGCTATCGAGGAGTAATTTGTAAAATGCTTCCTCATTCTCGTTTTTATTTGTGTAAGATCGTGCTGGACTAGTAGTAGCAGGGTAGCGCACTATGATCAGAGTGTGTGTGTGATTGAAATTATTCATGGACATACCTTCGGCCGCATAAAAACTCATATTGGAAGATATATGAAAATGCTTGATGCTCCTCTCTTCAAACTCGGCCATCCTGTCAAGATACTCCGCAATTTCTATGTGATCGGAGGCACTATAGTACTCGGATGTTGAAGATAGAAAATGAATGAATTCTGAGTTGTGTGCTAGGTAGCTGAGCAGTATTGGCCATTTGTGCTTTGGCTGGTGGCTTGACTCCCTATTTTCTGTCTCGTTCATAGTACCTGTAAGTCGTATCAAAGATCGTCCACAAGACAGGTAATCCAATAGAAGTAAAACTCACCGAACTCAGTGGTTTTGGCTTCCCTCCTATGTTGCTCGCTGACCGAGAATTGAGGTCTGTTCCTTTGCTCTATAGAATTTCGGGGTCTATCAACCGGAACCAGAATGTCCTGATTCGAAATAAATTGAAAATATTCATCGCTATAATGTTTGAGAGATCCGGTCAAGTTCTGACGGGCAGAATCCTTTTGAGTCTGTGAAAGCCGGCGGATTGTCCGCATAGTTGTAAACAGGTCGACAAGAGTAAACGTCGACCAAAAGAGAGGGAATAATGTATCGGAGCTAAGCTGTAGTGGGATAAGCCAATTAAAAATCTGTTATGATAGTAGTTGATAAGTGTAAGAAAGAGGGGGCGTTATTTAGAAACCAGCGTCAGTTCATTCATATAAGTAATTCTAATACTGACTAACACTGACAGCAAGTGGCAGTTGTACTCGGCTGACAGGATGTTACACGGGCTGGCTAAGCTTGGACATCCGAATAATGCCTGGTGGCGCCTAATCCCATTTTAAGTACTTCAGCGGAAATGCTGTTCATTCCGGAAATATGGTGCATTCTTCTCGACAGGTATTGAACCTGTGTTTTGACAGATTGTACAGGCAATGCGCTGGATGATATGGTTTGAAATCGGGTTGAACATGCAGGTTACTAGGAAAGTTGTGGGTAAGGGCAGCCATATAGACCCGTGACTGATCTGTATGAGAAACTCATATCCAGGTGATCACGAGCCTAGCTGCCATATTTGGCACTTATAAAAGCACATGAAATCGAATCGTGACCGACGGCGATTGCCGAATACGCCTTACGGATGCTCTCACTCGTGAAATACCTCCTTCTCCTCGTTCTTCCCGTGTCTTATCTCCTTCGCCGGCGCTTTCCTTCTTTATCGTTCAAATTCTCGGATTCTGCACCAGTTACAGCACCAGCAGAGGAAGATCCCAAGAAACCGCTTAAGAGCATCATGCAGGCCCCTCGAGATGACTTGGCACCCCCAAGGATGACCCATTCACAACGGAAGAGCTGAAGCAGTATGATGGATCAGATCCACTTAAGCCCATTTATGTCGCTATAAAAGGTGTGTTTAAATTGAAGTTGACTTTATGTGGTGTTTCTCAAGCTCGTGTTACGCTTAGGAACCGTCTTCGACGTTTCGAGCAAGAAGGACGTGTACGGCCCGGGGCGATCATACAGCGTCTTCTCTGGCAAGGACGGCTCTCGTGGGCTCGGAATGTCAAGTCTTAAAGCAGAGGATGCTGTTGCTGACTATAGCACCTTGGATGCAAAGGATATGAAAGTGTTGGATGATTGGCATGCATTTTTCTCGTGAGTGTCATTCCTGTGTAATTCCGAACGAAAGAGTGTACTCATCTGTGAATGGAATAGAAAACGATACAACATTGTTGGAAAGGTCACAGATGGTCCAGTTATTGAAGCCAAGTAGGAAGTGTTCTGTTTGGGACTTGCACACGGATTATAAGAGAAGGAACCATATTTGTAACTACATTCATACACTGCTATATCGATATTGTTTTCGTTGTTCTTTTGCTCTCCTAGGATCTTCTCTCCTTTCAAGCCTCCAGATATCGTCTTTCAGCCGTCGCGCAGAACTGCGGACATCTGGATGGATACAACGGGTTGTTAATCTGTGATTACTCGGGGTCATTTCACATCCCAGCGAATCAAAACCATACCATTGGTCCCCTTAAAGTCTGTACGTATCCTCTGGAAAGCCTTACACACTCTCTTCTGTGTCTCTAGGCCAGTTTTTTCTCTGCTTTCCGGCTTCGCGTTCCAAGTCGGTGCCCGAGTTACCGAAGTCTTAACCCAGCGCCGACACTGTCAAACGTGGGAGAAATATCTGATAAAACACTGCCGATTTTGCTTTCTGTGCAGCCGCGTCTGAAGAGTTTCGAACCAATTTCGAACCGACACCTGGTCAGATCTGCTTTACAATTTCTAATGTATATTTATGTTCCACACGGCCCGAGAATCTCTGTTTCTACAATGTTGGGTGAAAACCGTATTCTGATCGTTTTCGCATGAAGATTGAGCACAGGCTAACAAATGCCGGAGAATGGTGTTGGACACAATTATTTCCTATACACAAAGCTGTTTCGAGCCAGTCAAGTCTCTCCCCCTTCATGCTTAAATTTTCATCCTCCAATCCGCCCATGTCTCGTCTCTTCATCGTGGCTCCGCCCGCACAGCCTGGATACAGACAGGAAGCGTAGTAGAAAACTCTGATTTACAGACGTGGTTACATTGAATGGCGTAATTCTCTAAAGGTTGTCGAGTCCACTGCGCCAAATCCTGTTCGTGGGTGTCTTGAGCCTGTAACGATTCTTTTCACTTCATACCCATCGTTAACGACTTTCATGAATCAAATGGGAATCATCTGTGAAATAAACATGCGAGACCTTGGAAAACATAAAGTCGAGGAATAAGGCGACTGACTCCTTCCTCAGCAGTGTCAGTTATAAATCTCGTTGCGCGTGGAAATAACCGGGAGAACCCAATAAGCTGGGTCCAATTTCTAGATACGTTACGTTGGGTGTGCTTTCGAATATCTGCATCTGAAAATCCGCATACATCAACTGTCAACTTCTCCAACGTCGATGAATTTCGGAGTAAGGATGTAATAGGGATTGGCGTTAACTGGTCAATGAAGTTGTTGCCACCTGTTGTAGCCTTTTGGCGTCAAATATTCGATTCAACGCAGCTCCGGAGCGTCACTAAGATGATGGATAGGGTCATAGGTACTGTCTAAATCCCCGCTATGTAAATAACCGTAGTCGGTAATATGTATAGGATCTTGTAAATCCTCTGTGGATGTCGGGTTCACTGGGCGCCCTGTGATTTCCATGATCGCTAACTTGAAGTGAATAAGTCCAGGACATCTCTTAAGAAGAGCCACCATGTCAGAAAGGGAAAGGATTTATGAAGAGATATGCATATGAGATTCCTTATGTTGGATACACTATCGTGGAGCGTACCATTGAATGAAAGCCTCTACAGATTCTGAGCTTTCAGTAATTTGTACGCTGAGACTTGACCATTGACTTGTAGTTGATAAGGAAAAGTTATCCTCAACGCAGTGAGCAGCCTCAGGTGTGATATCTCGAGATCATCTTCCAAATAAGCATCGGTCAGGATATTGAAAGCTGTGTTGAAATAGCGGAGAAGTGTGTCGGTGCTGGTATATAGAATTGAGAGAAAGAAGGGACAAGCCCCTGAACGTTGAAGCCACTCCTTCATGGCTTCACATCGAAGGCGAAGTAATTGAACTACGCGTTCTTTCGGAAACTTCAGGACTGACTTAAAATCGGTCCATCCATAGAAACTATGTAGCGTTCGGCATCAAGATCATCGTATAACATGTCTTGATCGGTAAAGGTGATATGCAATAGAGACGAAAGGTACGGTGAAGACAGAACCATTGAGCTCCAAAACTGCTTATGCGAGTAAGTAGCATGGGTACGTCGCTCGCCAGCATAACGGGGTTTCGATGGAGAGGAAGGCAATTGATAAATATTTCGTGAAGGACATCTACTGGAATCCAACGGATGGGCGACAAGATGACGCTGTAGCACGTCACGGTGTCCTTGACTTTTCTCGCCTGATCTTGAGCTCCTATAGGTGCCTTTCGCGTCGCTAGATCTCTGAATATAGGTCCTTCAGCTCTTGTGCATATTTCAGCGAGCTCTGTCGAACTTCATGAACTGCCTCTTCGGGTGGCTCTTGGTTGTTGGTCAGAGGTACTTCGACTTGATTTAGCGTGAACTGCATTACGGATTGTATATGGCCAGTCCTCGCTGCCCAGCAGTAACTGGATAGAAGGGAGACTTACCGCGACACCAATTTCATAGAGAGATTGGGAATCGCAACGATTATCGATGAGCGCCTAAATTTTGAACAGTGATGGTCGTGGTTGCTCAAAATCCCTTTCCGCTTTTGGCGGTTGAACTTCGCCATGCAATTCTAGGGACTAACTCGGATCTATCCGGGTAGTATCCGTATCCGAACCGCGGATATTTGCCAAATACGGTTCGGATACGGCTCGGATACACTAATCCGTTTAAGACCCGTGCCCCAAGGGGGTAGCAGCGGCGGCTTGGCAGCGGCTTGGCGGCGGCGACATGTTAGTAAAGTAGTTCATGGATTAAATTCCATCCCTATAGCCAATTATTGTCCGTTTTGCTCATATTTGGGTGCATTGGAAAGAGAAAGAGCAGTAGAATTTAAATATAGCAAAATATAAGCCAAAATATTTGTAATTTTTACACAGTAAAGGTGACAAGGTTCAATTTACATTCTTGCTGATAGTTATTTTCAATCTTCACCTTCTGACCTCATCCTCAGCTTTACCCATTCAGTCACTTCTGAGAACTTTGGAAAAATAGGGGTCTTAGCCCATGAACCTAATGCCATACGAGCTTTGAATGTTTGAGAGCTCATATTATGTTGCATGTGATTGACTTGACGACGGCCAGTCGAAAATGCTCTTTCAGCATCCACAGATGTTGCTGTTGTTTAATGGTCAGTTTAATATTTCTAATAGAAGTTTGAATAAAAACCTGGTGCAGAACAGAAGTCTTGTCCCATTTTAGCAAGAAGTGGGCGATTCTTGCTTGCATTAAACCAATACTTCATGTAGCCACCAGCTTCTTCAATTACATTTGATGGAATTGGATCATCCTCAAGGTAAGTTTGAATGTGATCCTCGGGGTATTGATTTAATGTTTTTGATCTTCGAGTACCTTGATTCTCTGGAGCAGCCCATTTCGACTCGTCCTAATAGAGCATTAATTAATAATAGGATGCACAAAAATATATGAAAATTACTTTGTTTCTTCTTTGCTTTGGAGCACGAACATTAGCTTCCTCAACAGCATATGTTGTTTGCCATCGATTTAAAACTAGTTTCTTGATGGTCTTCAACTTCTTTGCATCAATTTCTTTTCGCTTTTTAGCCAAATAAGCTTGCGGTCAGGGCACATCACTGTAATTTGATTAACTGTGTGTAGATGAAAGAATAAGAAAAGATCTCATACCGATTGATATAACATAAATTTCACAATCCCAAGTCAGATCCATATATTTGTCAATAAGTAGAACAGCAGCATGTGCAGCAATCCAAATAACTGCAGGAGTTTCTTGAACCAGTGAATCAGGATCAGAAATGTCAGAATCAGAGTCAGAATCAGGTGTTGGAATATTTTGGGGCTTGTCCTCAACAGCAGCAACCAAGCTGTCACGCACGTGATACAGCATAGGAAGGGCATCAACAATAAGAGGAACCTCAGCTTTAGAAAATAGGAGTGTAACATCCTTGAAAAGCTATAAAAAAATATAACAAGGTCATTTAAAATATATAAAATCAGTGACATTAAATAACTCACCTTCAGGACCTCTTGTACATCACTTGCAAGTTGCTACTGCTTCTCAGAAAGATGATATGCCTTCAACTTGTTTTCAGACACTGCTGTCAGGGACTGAACAATACTTTTAAAATGCAAATGAGCTGCAAGACAATCAAAGTCGGTGTTCCATCGGGTTGCAACACGCCTATCCAGAGCTCGCTTGTTAGATTGTTGATTTGGATCCTGGTCAATGAGATGCTGAAATTTCTCATTGAGGGTTGTATTATCATGGACCCGGCGTGCAAGCCCAGAGACCTAAAAAATATATTAGAAAGCAACAGGCCAATTTTAAATAGAAACATTACTGCAGGAAAAAGCTGGAGTGCCATTTTTTCCTCTTCTGAACTCATCATTACCCCTTTCCTACCCATTTCCTCTATTGCAATATCACGCAAAGATCTTACCACAGCATTATCATGAGCCACCTGACCATCATCTCCACCATCATCCTCTGCATCTACCACTGCCTCCTCTATTGCAGCAATATCCTGATCCTCTGTTTCTCCATCTCCTTCATCAAGAATATATTCTTCATCATCACTACCTTCCAAAGTAACTTTCACAGACTTCTTGAGTTTGGGCTTTTTGAAAAAAATGATATGAAGATCTGCAAAATATGATTTAAATTAATTCTAAACTAAAAGAGAAGAGAAATATTAATACCTTTGCAATCAAATTGAATATATGTGCTAAACACCGAAGACAAGCATCCATACCCGGAAAGTCAGGCAGAAACTCAGGAAGAATTTGAGCAAGCTTGTTGCAGTTGGAAGCATTGTCCATGCAAATTCCAAACAGCTATCAACAATGTTCTGAGCAATTTGAAAAAAATTATCTTGCTTATTTGCTTACTTTTTGTCAAGGCCAAAACGTTTTACACAATCAGCAGTCACAGCTGCTAAATAACGTCCATCATGTTTTCGAGTTAACCTATTTTATCAACTTAATCAGCATTCAAAAGTGAATGTAAAAATTGTGCAAAGATACCGTATAAATTCAAGAATGGCACGATGGATTATTCCTTGATCAAACCAGACTACAACCAACCCAAGGTATGATGAGACCAAAGGTGAGGTCCAGCCATCAAGCACAAGATAGACAATGTTATTAATTTGCTAAGAAACACTTCAGTCACAAATTTGAAATTACCCAGAATTTGGAATTACCATAAAATAATTTCGTACTTCAATCGCTGCTTGTTCATAAATGTGAAGAAGATCGCGCTGAACAGTTACTGGATGTGGAACACTGGTTCCTGGTCGAAGCATCTCAATTTCAGCAAGATAATCCTCATCCAAGATTATATTGAATGGACGAGCATCCTTGGCACAACGCAAAGCAATAAGAGCACGGTGAGCAGCTTGCGAGTAGGGGATAGAAGCAGCAACAGGCTTATCACGTAATTTTCCCTGCTTTTTCAGACACATATCCATACCCTTCTGTAGATTGCTTGTACCATCTCCAGTTTTCATTCGTAGTCGTGTAAAAATACTGGCGTGGTGCTCAGGATGAGTTTTGCATTTGAAAACATATGTCATTGAGACAGGTTTCCCAAATTTGTCAAAATTTCGCTGCAGCAAAACATTGAAATGATCGTAAACCGGAGAACGCCAGGACAGAATTGCCGCATCTCATAAATAATATATTAGCTCATTTACATATTATAATAATTAAACCACACACCAAGAATGTCATCATCAGACATTCCCCAGACTTGAAGATCGGTTTGGCGGTTAATAGCTGGTGCATTATGTCTCCGCTTGATTGGTGAGACAATAATTGGAATAATTTTTTAGGACCTTGGCTCTCGCTCTCATCACTTGATGTGCTTGAAGGTTCAGGAAATTCCTCTCCAGGAGATGCAGAGTGTGGTCCAGGCCGTGTAGGAGTCACTGGGGGACCAGGTTGGATAGGAAAGATATTTGTCCTCTTGCTGGCACCATCTCTGGCAGCAGGGACAGCAGTAGGGATGGCTGGATGGCCACCCTTTCGAGGTGGCATAACGATGCAGGGTCAAGGGAAGGGAAGCCCAACACAGAGCAGACTCTCATATTATCTGACAGCGGAGAAACCATGATTTTTGATTGATTGATGTCGGAGCTTTAAACTACGTCTAAATATGGCGGATTATCCGTAGTATCCGCGGTTCTGCCTATACATATCCACGGATACTTAAAAATAGTATCCGGTTACTACGGTGCATGGGTAGTAACCGGATTTGCCTAATCCGTGTTAGTCCCTATGCAATTCGCACGGTCGTCCATAGTTTCATCTAAGTTGCCGTTGTCTTGCAGAGTTACTTTTAATGCATAAAGGTCGTAAATACTTAGAATTTAAGGCTTAAAATGGCTTCAGTTCAATGCGTTTTGAATATTCTTATGAGATAATTTATCGCAATAAAGGCTATTCCGAGCAAGCCGCCAGACTAATATAATCTACGGCATCTAATCTAATCTATGTTTCCACATGACGATACAATGTCACGCCATCACGCAAGATGCTTTAGCGTTACGCTTAGCTGTGGATCCGTTTGAACTCTTTCTGCTATCTCGCCTAACCAAAGTTCCTTTTTTACACATATCTACCCGACGAGAAACACACACAGTGCAGTTTTGATACGGAAAAACGAAATGGCGACAACTGTGTCTCCTTTTGCGCGCAGTTCTGCATTCGAAGAGACCCTTTTGTCGGCGAGGGAGCAGACGGTGCGTCGCTGATAGCTTTTATGCTATTTCCTCACTTCCAGTATCTTGTTGACCTGAAAGTGACTAACATGATTTGGATATCAGATTGAAGAAATGTATAGTGTTCCAGAGAGTTTCCTTGAGATTGAAGTAAGAAATCCGCAGACACATGGTGAGTCACTCTTTACTAATCCACCTTGTCTTTGCTTTCCTATGCTCCCCAATCGCACTTCTGACAGTATAAATCTAGGTTTTGGAAGGAAGATGTACACCGATTACGAAATTGTGTGCAAGGTGCGCTACTTGTCCTCTCTTGCATACCAGTGCCCGATATTGACTGACTCCTTTTTAAATAAATAGACCAACATTCCCGCTTTCAAACTGCGTCATTCACTTGTTCGCCGGCGCTACTCCGACTTCGAAGCCTTCCGCGACATACTCGAGCACGAATCGACACGAGTTAACATCCCCGCACTCCCAGGCAAAGTCTTCACAAACCGCTTCTCTGATGAGGTCATCGAGAGCCGGCGCGAGGGGCTTGAAAGGTTCTTGAGCATCGTCGCTGGACATCCGCTCTTACAGGTGAGTAATACGATCCTATCCGGGATGTGTAGTTTTGTAGAGGTATTATTACCTCGGGAATGATCATATCTGATCTGAGGCTGTTTTTGTTTGTTCCGTTTTAGACTGGAAGCAAAGTTCTGTGTGCGTTCCTCCAGGATCCGGCATGGGACAGGGCACAATGGGTGTAAACACATCCCTCGCCCTCGCGTATGCTGTCGGCTGTACGATGGCGGAGTTGAAGGGGACATGATATAAAGGAATGGAAGTGCCAATTCCTCATGTACTTGTATCTCACAAGATGTTGTTGACGACCCACTACTCGGACCTCGACCACCACCGTCAGAGGGGTCACGAATCTGAACGCATTACTCTTTTCAATTTCTGACGTGACGTTATTTCGTCTTCGCTTTTTTTCTTTTCTTAACCCTGGTTTTTTCTTCTCTCGTTCCTATTTTTTCCTAACTGTTTGTTCTCTCATTCTATCTCAGGATACCTCGTCACCATGTACCGAGTTCGGCATATGTCTTTTCTTCTCTTTCTCGCGCGTATTCTAGTTTCTTATTTCAGGGGTGCCCAGAGACCCTTTCTGCAGGTCTACTCCGTTTTATTTCCGATGTACATACAAACACATTCTCCTCAGGCTACCAAATTCCATCACATTGTTTTCCAACTACATTTTCATACATGTCCGGTTCCACGCTAAGAGAGCGCTGGCGCTGCTGGTGCGGGGATGTCGGTGTCGTCGTGCCTGTGGACTGTTCAAGGACCCTTGAAACGTGAGGTCACATCGTGATTGCTCCGCTGTAGCGTTGCTTGGTTTCGGCGACATATCGGGGGACCTTAATATGTGCTCAAAGGTTGAGTATAAGGCTGTAGCGGATTGCAAGTAAAGCTTTAGAAGTTACTAGTGGCAGCGAGTACATAGGTCTTCTAGACCACGTTGCCAATTAATAACGTTGCATAGACTAATGAGCACAAACATACAAACGATGACGAAGAATGTCGGATGCACGGTCGATCGAGACAAGGGTATAAAGAAAAAGTTTGTAGGGAGGTATGACGGTAGATTATACCATGATAATGTGGAAAACGAATGTGTGAATAAATTATAGAAACACGAAATCAACGGGATGGGGAGCTTCATCACGGTACCCGCCTCTCACTGTCCAAGACGAAGACGAAAGTTAAGGCGAAGCCGAGTGAGATCCTGATCCAACTCCTGATCCCAGGGACACTGACGCAGACTCAGATGCCGACACAGGAAGAGGTGGTACAGGCGGAGCATTCCCAGCGATGTACTCGTACTCATACGCCGGCGGTATAGACTCTGTGGCAGTCGTCAGTGTGGACGCCCCGGATCGATATCGGAAATGCATCCTGCTGGCGGAGTTCGGAGCCGGATAGTATGCTGGTGCTGCCTCAGAAGGTGCGATTGAAGGTGCGATGGTGGACGTGCGACGGTTGTCGGAGAGGAGGAAGGATAATGATCTTTGCAGAGGTGGTGGCGATGGTGATGAGCTTTGTCGATGATGTGGGTCCTGAGATGCAGAGGAGCCTGAGGCTGGGGTAGGCGTTACGGAGGCAGATGGAGGAGCCCATTGGAGAACATACGGAACCGGTGCGTGTTTCTCGTCGAGTGATTGGGGAAGGGGAGAGATGAAATTGTTCGTTGAAGTCACTATTGAAGGGGCGGGAATCGTTCCTTTCTCTGAGCCACGTTCGTTGATATTTAGGGTAACGGCGGTCGCAGCAAGTGATACCCGGGACCCTGACAACGTCGACCCATGGGACATGTCGGTAGACGAAGCAGGTGTGTCTGGCGCTGAATATGCTGAAGGACCGTCCTGAAAAGGCTGCAAGGTCGCCGCTAGAGGGTTATTCTGAGCAGCGGCCACCTTAGGTGATGCTTCGCGTCTGGATGAATTAGAGCCTACGGGTTGACCTTGCCCAGAAGAAAGGTACATGCTTTCGAGAGAATCATTTGCTCCGCTGGCGGTGTTCTGTCTCGACAATTTTCGCTTTCGGTAATAAAGCAGAAGCGATATGAGAAAAACGAGGATGACGATGGATGTCAGGACACCGGCGACGATACGACCGGTTGAGTGCTTGGCTGGAGGGGTGAAGAACACGGATGATGTGTTTGTGATGACTGTCGGCATCACAAAGACTACGGATGTGGCGCGTCCGTCGATGGTTGTTGGCACTGTGACTACGTGTAGGGAGAGTTTTAGTGAGATGATTATTCCAAGTGGTTGTTCTCGTCGTAAAGACGCAGAGAGACAGAGAGATCGACGCACTTGTCTGGTAAACGGTGGACGAGCCAGATACGACTCTGCTTATGCCACTTATAATACTAAGTGGTGTTAAAAGTTGTCGATGCACTACCAGCGATAGGTACCATCGTGGCAGTAGCTTGGATTGTATTAACAGTCGCCGGAGTTGACGCAGACGCTGAAACTGAAGAGAAAGAAATCCCCAGTTCCAGAAGTTTGGACCGAGGGCAAGGAGATGGATCCATTGATGTCTCTAATCCCAACAACAGCCATTAAGACAGGACAGGAGAGTACAGATTGACCTATGTGCTATCGCGTCGTCTGCTTGCCTTGCCAGGAAAACAAGTTGCTTCCGACGAGCGTTCGAGAAGGGTTCCAATAGCTTTTGAAGACCAAGTAAAGACAGTGAAAGATTATGATACACGAGAATGCGAGAATTGAAGGATGAGGGAGGGAGAAGTCAAGCCGGTCTGTACTCCGAACCTTCCTGAGCTCCAAATTTTGGGCGCCCATTTGATATCTCAACACCTTTGCACTGGAGTCGGGACCGTCGGCGTTCGGGGTTACATACATATGCGGCCAAAAGCGCTTCAAGTGCGCCAGGATCATACAAACACATGGAGAAGTGAAAGTCTGTCTTTTTTATGCGTCGGCACCATTTGTTACGGCAACGCGGGCTGAATCGGACGAGATGTTTGGGAAACAGCAAATGTAGGAGGACAAAGTCAAGACAAAGTTTTGTCAGTCAAACTTCGCCTCACGTTTGCCATCAAAAATCCGCAGTCACGTGCAGATATTCGAGCCGTCAGCGACTTGGCTTCAAATTTCCAAACCTACGGGTCACAAGCGCTTCGCGCTTCAAATTTCAAAGCTTCAGCTTCAACGCTAGTAACGTCCAGTTGCTATCTTTTGGATACCTGAATCTTATGAGATCTTTGCTCGAAACTTACTGTACTTGCGCTATATTGTGACGTCTGTAGTTATCTGTGGCTTTTAATAGAGTCCACAAGGCAAGGAGTCCAGACGTTATGGCTGAAGTTTCTAATCCAAAAATCTTTAATGCAACTTTTTGCTCGAGGCGAAACAACCCTTCGACTGTGCTTCAACTCTATGTGGATTCTGCAGCCGGCTATTTTCGCAGCGTTTCGACAGGATCTTGCTACAAACATTCTTCATTTTTGTCTGATATTGGACTCTACTTGGGGCTATAGCCGCGGAAATAGCAAGAACGATACCACGGTCTAAAAACAAATCACATTCCCCAGACCCGGGCCGTTGATAGCCTACCCCACAATCCAGAAGCATGCCCAGTGCCCATCTACATAGCTTCTGACTGACTCCAATATTGAGCTCATCGAGTTGCCAGTCATTATAAAGCATGAGCTCACAGAATACTTGAACTCCTTTTGACTCCGTTAAATCCGCTTGCCCGCGTGCAACGCTCTCTTTAGTATCAGCTCAACGCGACAGAATCCAATTTCAACTCAAAATCAGCATATAGATACTAAAAGATGACGAGCTCAGGAAATTCGCGGAATATCCTGTAATGGCCACTTACAGTAGCACTTACCTAAGTTGAGTGGTTAGTATGCATCTTTAATGTTCTTCGACGACGAAGTGCTTTGCCGAGAGCCCGCCGCGGGCACCAAGAAGGACAAGAAGGAATCCGTACCCCGTTGATGTCCGTCACTCTTTAAGCTCCGTATGAAAATATATTTATAATATGAATGGTCTCTCGCTACTTTTCTCATCGACCTTCGACGTTACCGGGAGCCATATAAACTAGCCTCCGCCCGCTGGGCTCTTATGCCGAACTTCTCTTTCTCGCCTGTTTACTCTCGCAGAGAAAATCGCAATCTACCATACTGAGTCGGTACGGGTTCTGCCCATTGAAGGAGGGTGCTATAGTGTTACGAAATGTGCGTGGTTATTTTTCTATCTGGTTTCTGGTTTCTAACTTTCACGCGACATAGCCTCCACTTAACCGATGTCATCCGCCAATCTTACGTCCTCGTCTCCTACATTATTATCACCTCCTCCTGTTACGAATTCACAGATCATCACACAGACGCCATCGCGGCCAGCGGAGCTTGACGCTTCTACAAGTACTCTACCCACGACAAGTTCTATTACAACCAGCTCAAGTACACGACAAGATCATGACTACCCCCAATACCTCCGTACTCTCTCTATTCTCCCAATGACATCCCGATATCTATAACGGCGCCCAGTCCTCCTCCAGAAGGAGCCGACACAGGTGAATCCGACCTGCAACAATACATCATGGCGCACGACCACGGAGGCGCAGGTGTGTCTCGACGTCTTCCTGAAGCTTTCCCGGTGGACCTGTTATCGCTGCGATCGAGCCAAGGGCCTCCCGAAACGCTGCCCGCGTATGGTTCCAATGACCCGCCTTCGTATCGTCGACCAATTGAAAATGCACCAGCGGAGCCTCAAACACTGGCCATGCACTTTTTTAAGTTTGGCTTTTGTACGTCCTGGACAACTTTGATGTTTGCTCTTCATCGTTTTAATACCATACCCTTCAGTTTTCCCGGCTTTTTGGGTTTTTGGCGCACTGATGCTGATAACACCGCTGCGATCTCCCAACCCACTTTCTCCCGTCGCCCAGCTCTCTGTTTGGCCTCCAAATACCGCGTTTGTGGAATGGTGTAATGAAAATGTGCGGACGGAGGAGGATAAGCGCGAGTTTCTTGCCAAGATGCATGAAGTGGAAATAAAATGGGCCAGAAGATGTCTGATAGCTCTTGGAATGCTGGCTTGTTTTGGTGTGGCTGTCGGAGTAACGATATTTGCTGTGTTGAAGGCGCAGTAGTATGGATGGAGTACGGTGATCAGGTGCTTACATCTCAAGGAGGTATCTTCAAGAGAATCACTTTTTCCTGTCGGTGCACTTTCGAAACTGTATATATGTATACAACCTTTCATTGTATTATATTAACGACTGCTTTATTAAACCCATCAGAGATAATTTTCAGATGTCTTATCAAATGATACCATGGATACCATGGCCAGTATAAAATGAGCCCGTCTCTAAATGACTCCAAGAAACTTCCATTTTGGCCACGAACAAATGGACTTGACATCTCCTGTGTAATGCGTTGAGCCTACCTTCATTAAGTACATTCATAGATAGCACTTCGACTCCGACGCGTTACATGCGCATGCATAACCTCACATTCAGTTAAACGGCCCTGGCTAGCCTGGCCCCTGAGCAACCCTGCCGTGTAAAGCCTGGCGCTAACTCCAGCTACTCCAGGTGGCTCGATATCCGTTTGATCCGATGATGGAACCCACCAAGATCGAGACTTGGCGCCCACAATCTATTCCGTAAAGTCCCCTATATTTGCCCCTGCAAGAACTTCATCGACTGTAACCTCTCACGCCTTCATCATATCCTAAACCTTTCTTTTCCATGGTTCAATTTATTGGTCCGACTTTGATCACCAAAGGCAAGACTTCATACTTCAAGACCTGAAATCTAGTCACTGACGACAACTCTGTGCATCTGTTTGGAACGAACGAGTTCCTTCGAATCGGCTTCTGACGGAAATAACCACTAATAGCCCTCTTTCGCTTCGCGCTGGTTCACGTTGAAAATTGCGTTAAGATGAATACAATTTAGTTACTTTTAGTTACCCAGCCGATAACCTTCTTCTCATGGATCTACTAAGATAAGATAAACTACATATGGCACGTGAAGATGATAATCTTGATCTAATCAGGTTTCAATTTGAAATTTGATTTTTGTTTCTTGACCAACGCCTTCAGTGTTCACACCAGTTCACACTAATTCACACCTCAGTGCAGTGTAAATAGCAGGTGAATAGAATTATTTCAATGATAAACTTACTCTCAACCTGATTCCATAGAAATGCTGGTGCTTCCAGGTTCTTCGTCTATCTCGAAACCTAAACTTGAGACGCTCCTAGGAGAAATCCAGCGAAAATGCGAGAAAATCGCATCTGTCGACGCAGTTTGGCTGCATCTGGTACAATCCAAAGGGTCTGAGCAAGAAAAAGAGCTCAAGAATATCACTTCGAACTACAAGGCTCTGCTTGAGCGACTCCTGACGTACGGCGACAACACCTCTTTGGCCGGCTCTTTAGACGCAATTACACAGGGGAAGAATGTTGTTTATGTTCTTCCCAGGCCTGGGTCGGTCTCTCCGTGGTCGAGTAAGGCGACTGATATTGCGATGTTGTGCAGACTGGAAGAGCATGTGGAGAGGATTGAGCGGGGCACCGCGTTCGTGTTTACGATGAAGGATGGGCAGGACCTCAGCGAAGACCAGGTTGCATCGTTCTCACAGCTGCTTCACGATCGCATGACTCAGGTGGTTGGACTCACAGCACCAGTAGAATCTCAAATATTCTTCCATAACGAACCCTAAGCCCCTCCGCATCGTCGATCTTCAGTCTGCCTCTGATGCGAAAGCCAGACTCGTATCGGCGAACATAGAGTTGGGATTGGCTTTAGCTCCTGCGGAGATCGAGTATCTCATTGATGCGTATACAACAATGAACCGCAACCCAACCGACGCGGAGCTATTTATGTTCGCACAAGTCAACTCTGAACATTGTCGCCACAAGATATTCAACGCGTCCTGGACGATCGACAACGATCTGCAAGCCAACTCTCTCTTCCAAATGATTCGCAACACCGAGAAGATCAGCGGTAAAGGGACAATCTCGGCATATTCGGACAATGCCGCTGTCCTTGAAGGACATTCAGCGCCTCGATTCAGCGTGTCTACTTCTGGATATGTGTACGGAGCCAAGAAAGAAGACATGCCAATTCTCATCAAGGTGGAGACGCACAATCATCCAACTGCTGTGTCACCTTATCCTGGTGCAGCGACCGGCTCCGGAGGCGAGATCCGCGACGAAGGCGCTGTTGGACGAGGATCGAAACCCAAAGCTGGCCTGTCTGGATTCACGGTATCCAATCTCCCTCATCCCAGGCTTCGAGCAGCCTTGGGAAACTGACTTCGGTCGTCCAGCCCACATAGCATCTGCGCTCGACATTATGATCGAGGGACCATTGGGAGCCAGCGCGTTCAACAACGAATTTGGGCGACCTGCGTTGACGGGTTACTTCCGTACTTTCTCGGAAAGTGTCCCCCTATCTCTTGATGGCCAACAGCGTGAGGTTAGGGGCTATCACAAACCTATCATGATCGCCGGCGGTTACGGCAACGTTCGACCCCAATTCTCGAAGAAAACAGGCATCAATGCAGGTTCGAAGATCGTCGTCCTGGGAGGGCCGGGTCTGCTTATTGGATTGGGTGGTGGTGCGGCGTCCAGTCAGGTTTCTGGCGCAAGCTCGGCCGAGTTGGACTTCGCGTCCGTGCAGAGGGATAATGCGGAGATGCAGAGACGTTGCCAGCAAGTCATCGACGCGTGTGTTAGCGCTGAGGTCAATCCCATCGAGAGTATCCACGACGTCGGCGCAGGAGGGCTATCCAATGCTCTTCCTGAGTTGGTGCATGACTCGGATCTAGGCGCCATTTTCGAGATTCGGGATGTCCTCGTGGCGGACTCTTCAATGTCACCTATGGAGATTTGGTGCAACGAAAGCCAGGAGCGGTACGTTTTGGCTGTCGCGGACGACAGAGTGGACGAATTTGTGACGATTGCTCAGAGAGAAAGGTGTCCATTCTCCATTGTCGGTGTGGCTACTAAGGAGGAGGAGCTCATCGTAACAGATCGTCTCCTCAAAAAGGACGTAATCAGGCTGAAGATGTCGACTCTCTTCGGAAAGGCGCCGAAGATGCAGAGGCGAGATACCACGCGCAGAATCATTCGCGCAGAGTTTGATTCTTCTCTTGTAACGTTACTTCCCAACGTCGCCACCCTCTCGGAACGTCTGCCTCTGGCCGTGGAACGCGTCCTTCGTCTTCCGTCTGTGGGATCCAAATCTTTCCTGATCACCATCGGCGACCGCACGATCACGGGTCTTGTCACCAGAGATCAGATGGTGGGTCCCTGGCAAGTCCCTGTCGCTGACGTCGCCGTCACTCGTTCTTCGTATGGCTTCGACGTCGTCTGCGGCGAGGCCATGGCCATGGGCGAACGCACCCTCTCGCGTTGCTCAATGCAGGAGCTTCTGCTAGAATGGCCGTCGCGGAATCTCTCACGAACCTCGTCGCCGCTCACGTCGGAGATCTCTCGAACATCAAACTCAGCGCCAACTGGATGTGCGCGGCCTCCAAAGAGGGAGAGGGTGCGGCGTTGTACGAGGCTGTCCAGGCTATCGGTATGGATTTATGCCCTGCCTTGGTGTTGGCATCCCTGTGGGCAAGGACTCGATGTCTATGTCTATGAAATGGCGCGAGGGCAGCGAGCAGAAGGAAGTCAGCTCACCTTTATCCTTGATCATTACTGCGTTTGCACCCGTTACCGATGTTCGTAACACGTGGACTCCCCCAGCTCCGTATTGACGTTGATGAACCAACGAGTCTCGTCTTTTTCGACCTTGCCAATGGGAAGCAGCGCATGGGAGGATCGGCACTGGCGCAGGTCTTTAAAGAGATTGGCGCCGAAGCCCCCGACGTGGAGGATCCAGCCGTCATCAAAGCCTTCTTCAAAGGATGCCAAGACATCAAAATTAACAATCCAGGCCTGGTTTTGGCGTATCATGATCGCTCTGACGGTGGATTATTCACGACGATTGTCGAGATGGCATTCGCCGGTCGCGTCGGCGTTGAAATTTCTCTAGACGTTTTACATTCTGCTCGAGATCCCATTTCTACCCTCTTTAACGAGGAGCTCGGCGCTGTGGTTCAAGTCCGCCAATCTCAACTCAACGATCTCATCGCCGTGTTCAACAACGCGAGCTTCCCTTCCACTTCTATCCATGTCATTGCTAGTGTGAACTCCTCGTCTGATGAGACCATCTCGGTTATCTACCAATCTCAGAAGTTTTACAGCGCACAGAGGACGGACCTCCAGAAGCTGTGGTCTGATACATCCTTTAGGATGCAGTCTGTTCGCGACAATGCCGCTGGAGCTGCACAGGAATATGACCTCATCGAGGACAGGTCGCACACTGGGCTATTCTACGACTTGTCGTTCAGCCCTTCACCCACTCTGGACTTGGTCAGCCGCCCCAAGGTCGCTATTCTACGCGAGCAAGGTGTCAATGGGCAGGTGGAGATGGCATGGGCTCTCACGGCTGCAGGTTTCGATGCTGTAGACGTCCACATGTCCGATATCCTGAGCGGAAAAGTCAGTCTCACCGGTTTCAGAGGCCTCGCCGCCTGCGGAGGCTTCTCGTATGGAGATGTTCTCGGAGCCGGAAAAGGATGGGCAAACTCTGCGCTCCTCAACGAAGTCGCCCGCCGCGAGTTCTCCGATTTCTTCGCCAGCGAAAGCACATTCACCCTCGCCGTGTGCAATGGCTGCCAGTTCCTGAGCCACCTGCGCGAGATCATCCCGGGAACAGAGAACTGGCCTGAGTTCAAGCCTAACCAGAGCGAGCGCTTCGAAGGCCGTGTCTCAGTTGTGGAAATCGTTGAAAACGATGTTACACGCAAGTCTGTCTTCTTCTCTGATATGGCTGGATCCAAGCTTCCTGTGGCCGTCGCCCATGGAGAAGGAAGGGCGGCGTTCTCGCACATTTCTCAGAAGAACGCTTTAGAGTCGGAAGGGCTCGTCGCTGTTAGATATGTAGACTCGAAAGGAAATCCCACAGAAGTGTACCCTCTCAATCCCAATGGAAGCCCTGCTGGAATCACTGGAGTGCAGACGCCCAGTGGGAGAGTTCTGGCGTTGATGCCTCATCCTGAGCGCGTTGTAGCTCTGGATAGCAACAGCTGGTATCCAGAATCGCTCAAGGAAACTTGGGGTGGGACCGGTCCTTGGTTTAGACTTTTCCAAAATGCAAGAAGATGGTGCAATTAAACAACGACTGGTGTGCTTTCCATGATCT
>JAJIRX010000968.1:0-28897 GCA_023853785.1 Psilocybe azurescens
TTCCTTTGGTAGGGGCATAGTCCTACTGCGAGCTGGCCTGGGTGGGCAGGTGAGTGCACGGTATGTAGGCGTGATATCCGTCCCAGGGGATACGGATGACACGCCTTCGGAATGGGTATCGTCGAAGGCTGGTCTGGAAGGCAACACAGACTTAGTTGGCATTCTCGCTAAGTGAGTATAGGATCTTTTGTTTGGACTGGGTGCAACAGGTTAGTTATATGTCCAATTGTCAGAGATCGTCTCACTCATACCTTTCGCTTTAGATTCTACGGTATTCCAGCGATAGGTTTCTTGGAAGCCTGGAGAAGGTGTGTGTGTGTAGAGAGATATGTGGTAGATATTGAATTCTAAGAGACTTATTTATGTCTGTCTGTCGATTAATGAGAATCCAAATGGAGAATTGTTGCACCATCTCTTTGTTTCTCAATGAACTTTAAGTTTCCACAGGGCCGTATTGCGGTGCTGGTTCGTCAAGTCTTTTGCCATGGGTGATACGCAGGGTCCTTTGCTCACCCTTACAATCGACTTCAGTGGCGTCACCACGAGGCTGTACGAGGCAGGCTCGCATGGGACACTGGGAATGGCCAATGTTCACTAAGGATGTGTCGCGTGAACTCAATTTTGACCCACCCCTACATTCTTCCGGGACTTCAGTAAACAAGATCTAAAAGCAGCCTAGAGAAACGAAACACTCTACACATTTGGCAAGGAAAGAACGCAAACCTAGTTCATCCACACGCAAACCACTGCTAGGAAGACGGATACAGGTTGTAGGACATCCGGGCGCAGGAAAAGTTGACATCAGCTCGTTATCCCATGTCCCTGGTTGCTTTCGTCTGACTTTTCTTGGTTTTGTTCTCAGAACAGCTCGCCGTTGTGATTGGGGTGCGAATACCATTGAATTGATGGAACGGAACTCTCTTTAATTTCTCTCTAAGTAGACTGGCGTTGTGCATTTGGATCCGATATTCTGGGAAATGACTGGGTCAGTACACCTATGGAGTACGTGGTCTTTCCGTCGGTAATCCCAATTCGAGCGAGCAGGCTCAAGTTATTGTTCGTGAGCATATAAGTCGACGAGATTGGGTCGTCGATGGAAATCAGTGAGTACCTGTCAAGCACATCACATATGCCGTGGCAACAGACATACTTTGTAAGGGTTTCGTTGACCCTCTACAGATATCAAACCGAACCTTGACTCTCTTACAAGGGATCGACCCACCTTTTCATACCTACCGCTTCTTCTCTAGAGCCATCAAAAAGACTCGGTCAGAATCGGGATCTTTTTGTATAGACTTCCTAAATCCGAAAACAAGTATTGTTGTTCTTGCGTTCCAGCGCAGGGCGAAGAAAGCATGAAACTAGACTAAAATTCTCGAAAGAGATTCAAGGTAGAAAAGAGTGACTGACACCAAGGCCTTTTGCAATTAATTGAAGCATCTCAGAGGCGTGAATGACCACAGATATGGTGCTTCAAAGGTCATTATCCATCAAGAGATCCAATACTAGCAAGGATTGGATATGAGAGTCTCAAAAGCCAACCTATAAAACAAATTAATATGCGAATGTTATCCTTGATTGCATAGTTATAATTTATTTTAGAACGTACGCTAGCATCAAAGCTCTCGAAGGCAGACTCTGTTAGGTCCTGCTTCGCAGCTGTGGGTCTAGTGTTCTCTCGAGCCTGCTCGGGACCCACATTAGTGGACAGTGTCTGGGGTCCCCCTGCACCAGTGCCAGTATTGGATTCGGATCCGTGAATAGGGCCGCTGGTTTTATCTGTCGCAGCCTGACTATTCATACCTCCTCCCACCCCGAAGTTCCAGTTGTCTTCGTATTGACTCCTATTAGTTCCAGAAAAGAGACCCGCAGCCTCGTTCATGTTTGTTCCGGTCTGGAAGGCGTCAATTGGTCAGCTTTATACACACAAGCAAGCATAATGGCAGCTCAGGCTTACGCCTTCCTCGCTTCTTCGTCAATATGGTGACCATGAGTAGTAGTTTTGCTAATAACTCCCAGTTATGATCGTCGTCATCAACTCAAGTGGACAGATAGAGCGAGTGTGACTCGGCCCGATCCCACATACCCTCGGGTCTGTATGAGGCGTGCGCACGATATGTTTGACTTGTGAGTATACTTGCATTTTCTGTCAGAAGAGTGAGTGTAGCAATTGTGTAGCCACTGAAGTTGAACACTTATATTTGTGGAGGGATCACCTGCAGATCGTCATAGAGGCTCCTGGTCACGGGGGACATCGTATTAAAAATAGCAAGAATGACGAGGCCTCTCAGTGGGGCATTGTGGGGAACCGGTGCACGGGAGCAAGTACCCATATAAATATGCCTCGTAAACAGCGATGGAGCCAACGCCGCTCAACCGACGGACATTTGAATTCATTCATGGGCGCTAACATCATGTTTTGACCGTTATGGCCCTATATTATGCTACATGATTATATTATCGTGTCATGGGATTCCTTGCACGCATTGCTTCTCCTCTATAGTAAATCCATATAGGGAACGGTATACCCAGCACAATTGCCATGCCGGCCAACATCTGAGCAAATCCAAAATCGCAGCCAAATGACTTTAATAATGTGATCCAAAAATAGTCATTGGAACAAGCACTTACGGAATTTCCAGGTCCCTCGCCCAACGCGCTGTACATCTGTTCACCAAACAACGGAAATACAAATCCGAGCATAGAGCGAAAAACCTATAGAGGTTTCCAGTCAGCCAACGGCGACGATGTTTATTTATAGATAACTTACAGAAGCAGCAGCTAAAGCGCTTGCGGCATATTTGAATGCGTCTACCAGGTAAAGCGTTATAGGGAGGCTAGTTTCCAAACTTATTAGTGTAGAAATATACACGGAACGCTGCAAAACATACAATGCTGTCATCATGCCTGAAATATCGTGTTTTAGTCGACTTCAATACATTGGCAATTGCGTCTACAAAACTCACCGAAACCAAAAAACGATGTTCCAATGATGGGCATAATCCAATGAATTCTAGCCTGAGCTGACCAGCCATACCAGCTATCATTTTGTTCCATATTTAGCCACTAGCGAAGCATTTGTGGAGTTTATTAATGAATTTACTCACAACAACCCGATGGGAATCATGACCGAACCAATGATCATGGATGGAATTCGCATCTCCGGTTTGCCCTTCCCGCCATTTTTGTCCGCGAGCTACGATAGATTAAAGCACAATGTAAGCATTTAATGGTCAACCAATACTTAAAAAACAGAATGAAGCCTTACGTATTTGTATAATGTATCAGCCATCCTAGCGCCCACAAGGGTGGAAAGAACAAATCAATTCCCAGTCCGATATATGCGAGTCCTCCCTCCCCGGTCCGAATCCATAGGCAACACTGAAAAGAGCTGTATATATACTCGTCAGCAATATTCTTGCTCGCAGAACGTCGTGATAAAACGGACTTACTTGCGAAGGTAGAGAACATAAGGTAATAAATACCTGAGATCAGAACAGAGTGTTAACAAGTTAAAGAAAGAGTACAGATATTTCGTTATTATTACTGACCAAAAATACTATGCAATGCAGAATTAGCTCGAAGAATGATCAAATCTCAGACTCGTTGAAGAAAGCACTCACAGAGCCATGAACAGACTCAAGATAAAGCATATGAAACTCCCGAACAGCATCTCCAAAGGGCGCGTGAGATTGACCCAGAGGATATTCCATAAGTTCCCTTGAGCTTGTACGAGCATGGGGTGCGCTCGCTCTGCCTTCGCGTTGTTCCCCTCGCGTTTTGCCTGGCGCATGCGTATGACAGGCGCATAGGTCTCGCGGAGGAGTGGGATCCCGATGAGGCTCCCCACCACACGACGATAACAAGACAGATCAATCTAACAGTCTGAACAAACTACGAAGAGGGCACGCACTCCCGATGACGATGAACACCCATTTGATGCCTACAGTCTGGGTGATATAGCCACCGGCCACCGGCCCAATGGCTGGACCTGCTCGTACAGAATTTCAAGCTCTATTTGAACCTTCCATCGCATATATGTTGGGTATACGCACCGAGCAGGGGTCCAAGATTATACATCGCCATCGCCGTCGCTCGATCTCGTGGAGCAAATAGGTCGCTAACGGTACCACCACCAATAGCAATAGGCGCGCCTCCTGAAAGTCCACCTACGCAATAAAATAAAACAAGTCAGTATATGTCAAGCATTCGAATGAATATATCATAGAATAAAATAAATGCAGACATAAGAAGCGGAACCCAATCAGCACTCCGGTGCTTGGGGGCGAAAGCACAGCTCAAATTGAAAGCGATGGATAAGATATTGCTGACGTGGAGAATCTACATATCCAAAGGCAAATTACACTGTTTGATTCTACTGTTATAAACTTTGGACATACCCAAGTTCTTCCATACATCTCCGACAAGGGGTGCCAAGATCAGAGGCTGCAGAAACAAAGGCACGCCGTTAGACAGATAGACAGATGACGTATAGCTTGCTTTTAGTAAGTCATTTGACATACCCCAAGCGCGAGTGAAATCAGGAACACAGTCAGGGTCAACGCCAGAATCGTCGAGCTCTGGATGTTGAACCGTTCCGCGACCTCTGGAAGCCCGGGAGACATCATAGAGCTAGCAAGAGGAGGTATTAAGGAGTACATAGCCACCTAAGCAGAATAAGAAGAATTGATGATTGAGTTTGTTAGAACTGAGAAATCATTAGAAGAGAGGACAGGCAGGGAAAGAACGAACGACAGCCATTGATGTCCACTTCCTGTGGGTTGGCCAGTTCCTCGCGTTGGCTGGATCGACCTCCCATTCCTCGTCTTCCTCTTCCTGCAGTGACTGGAGATCCTTTTCGAGTTCCCGTTTCCGATCTCAACATCTAGCTTTTCGTTTATTGGGGTGGAGTTCCTCGTCTGAGTGACATCCGCTGACACACTGGCGCTCGACCCAGGGGCGATGAAGCTGATATGACTAGCAGTACCAGTAGCGGTGGAGGCTGCCACCGCCGCCTCCGACTTCAGCAGTACATCCTCCTTTTGTGTCGATTGTCCAGGGCCGTTCATGACGCTGAAATCGTGATTCGGGACGGGGGGATTACGGTAGGGATATGTGTGCTGCGGGACGAGTCCATCCACTACAGGCAATGGATAGATAATTCTCACAGAATGTAAGCTCGAGGGAGTAGTATTTATAATATTCTGCGCCCTGTCCTACCACCAACTTTGCAGATCTCGGGGCCCTCTCGGGCACATCGATCTATTTTAGAGGTGAGGCAAGAGTAAGATCATCCCATGCAATCACTGGTAGCTTGCCGCTGCTACATGCTGACATTTGGCCGCCAGCCGATCACGGAGAGATTGATGCAAGTATGTCAGGGCTTTGACACATAAATCTTTGACATAAAAACAATAAACTACGGCTATTAATAGCCGGGTCACCCGCCCACCCGCTGTCCAATCGGTTTGCATAGTAACAGTAAGCGTCGTCAAGCTGATGACGAACAAACCCACGGGGAGAAGAAGACGGCGTCGCGATATTACCAATGGGCAAAATATGACTAGGATTTTTGGAACTTGCGTCATGTTATCCAGTGCAGCATGTTATACTTCCTCTGGGGGTGGGTGCTGCATATGACTAGGAACAGTACGCTTCCGAGGCGATTGATAGCTCGGGTTCCCAATGGAAGACGCGTTGGGGCATTACCTATGGGTGCGCAAATTGACTACATAGAATTCCCGAGTTTTTCTCCATAACGTCCACTGCAGCACGTATGGTAAGATGCCTTCTGATGCTTCTAGGTGGTCCGGAATAGCAGTTACGCGCCCGTTCCGAGACGAGTGCACAACAATCTGGGTCCCATGGAACACCGGATCCGGTTCAAGCGCTTAAGCTCAAGTATGTATCGTCGGCAGAATGTCCTACTATCAAACAACCAACAACTCTTTAAATTCAACGGAATGAAATTACTTAGTCGTGATAAACAACAGGACTTGCTGTGAGATTACATCCCTTCTAACTAGTAGTGTGTACGTGCTAAGTAACAACACTCTCCCATTCTTTTTCTCTATCCTCATTCTGTGCTTTCTGAGAAACGAATATTCTAGAATTATTTATCATCATGAACCACCCTAGACCAGATTTACATACCAATTACTTCGTAAAGAAAAGCGTCCCATTGAATGCATTTGATAAGACAAAAATAGAAACAGAAACCAAAAAAAGGAAAAAGAAAGAACGCCGTGCTTGGTTATGTAGCTTCTGTAGAACTAGTCCAATCCAAATGAGAACAAGAACGGGAACAAGATAGAGGGCGACTCGGGAGAAGCGAAAATACTACATACACGTTCGAGGTAATTTTAACGTTAAAGGTCTTGTGGTTGATAACAAGGAAGGGAGGGAGAGATGCATTGTCATGATAGAGTAAATAACGATGGATGGATGGATGGGATGGATAGCGACCGACTCAAAAAAACAAAAACAAAGAAAAAGACATTGATTTATGTAAACAGACAAACGGGCGCAAAATGAAAAGTACATTACAGTTCATGAAAAAAAACAAAACAAAAAATTGTGAAATTGTCCGATAATGGTAACGATGATTTTGAGGGAGTCAGGGAGGCCACCGTTTGTCGTAGGGATGTGAACGTGGAACGTGGATGTGGATGTGGAATGTGGATGATTAGTCGAATACAATACTCTATTATGCTGTGATACCCAAGCGACGTCTATGCCTATGCTTGCGTGCGCGAGCCTCGAGCCGAACGACAATTGGGGCCAGAAGGACAGAAAGGACTCGAAGTCGGAATGCGTGTGCGTGTTTATCGATGATGTGTGAATTTTTGTATTTTGTATTTTTGAAAATTTGGGCAGGCACAATGCTTGATACGATTCGATGGCTATAATATATGCAGCGTTTCACGGTTTATGTTTTTACTGGGCGGCGGGCGGTGAGGGCGATCGGGGCGGTTGCAGTGCATTGCGTCGCGTCGCGTTGCGGTAGGGTGCGGTGGGGTTATAGATAGAAAAGAAAGAAAAGAAGAATCCATCCATCCATCCCTATGTAGATCCAGCGTCGCCGTCGTTCCATTCCATTTCCATGGGTCCTGTACAAAAATATTCGGGTAAAGTGATAGCAAGTGATAGCGAATGATAGTGATAGTGATAGGATTGCGCACAGGGCGAACACACGATTACGAAGGTCGGTCGACTAGGCAGAAGGGAAAGGCACCGGCAGCGTCAGCTCACATCACCCCACCCTCCCCCTCCCCCTCCCGCACCGCCTCCCCAGCCGCATCATACCGCGCCTTCGTATAGTGATACTGCGCCCTCTCCGGTCCAGGTCCAGCACCCCCGGCCCCGGTGGCGGCACAGGCACAGGGTTATACGACATGGGATTAGGGAGCACGGGATTGGGATTATACGGCATCGTGGGCATCGTGCTGAGCTGGAGGTTCAGGTTGGACCGCGAGGTCGAGAGGACGTCGGCGGCGATGTCGTCTCCGTATTGCTCTGCCAGTTGTCTGTTCGAAATAAATAAAATAAGCGTGTTAAGAAAAGGCGAAAGGAAAAGAAAAAAAAAGACACGCACGACGCGTAATTATCCATGATCACCGCCATACTGCTCACGCTGAGCCTATACGCCTTGGGCATCATGCCCTTGCCAAATCTATACGTCACATGGTTCGAGCACAACAAGCCCGCGATCATCACGCCCAGATGCAGCGGCACGATCCCAAACGCGACCGTATACCACGTCCTCAACACCCCCGCTCAAAATCCAAATACGCCTTCTTACATCCGGGCAGCACGCTCCGCGCATAGCACGTCTGGCTCACCGTCGCCTCCACAAACGGCGAGAAGTAGCCACAGCACCTCAACTCATTCTGAATGCGCGCGCGCCCCGGCGCCGAGCGCCTGGCTCCACTGCTTGTTGACCTTGCCCTCGAGGTTGAACGCGCGGCGCTTGTACGTCATGTACCCGGGCACGAGCACGAGCGTGAAGACGACCCAGAGGAGGAAGGTGTACAGCGCGAGGAAGGAGCGGTTGTTCGTGAGGAGGCCGGCCCACCCGACGAGCGCGGTGAGGATGCCCGTGCACGCGGCGAGCGTGGAGAGGACGAGCTCAGGCCGGTTGCCGACGCGGATGACGTCGGCGTTGGTGAAGATGTTGAACCAGGTGAGCAGGCAGAGGATGAGCGTGGCGAACGAGTAGATCGTGAGCTGTAGTGTGTAAAAGGGAGAGCGGGGGTAGTAGTTAGTGTTTGCATTGCAATATAGCGATGACGAACGCCAAGTGATGATGATGATGATAGTATTAATTAACGGAACGGACGGCGGGAGACACTCACGACGAGATTAGCGATGAACAGAATCCACTTGAACCGGTTCCACCTGAGCTTCTTCTTCGAGTTCTTCGTCGTCTGCTTCCCCCTCCCCTTTCTCCACGGCATCCGGCTCCCGTCTTCCTGCAGCCTCGTATTTTCATCATCCTCATTCCCATCGTAATCATCGTCGTCATCGTGCCTCCCCCCAATCCGCGCCTCCCCACTCCGGAACGCATCCACGCCCCCGCCCATCTTCGGCACCACCCCCGCGCCCGGTCTTAGCATCCCCTTGCTTTCACTCGCGCCCGTGCTCGCACTGAGGCCAGAGCGGTTGAATGGCAGGCGCTTGCGCGCTCCTCCTCCCTGTACCCCCTGTACCGCCGGAGAGCGCGGGCGAGGGCGCCCGGGAGAACTTGGACGGCACGTAGTTCACGGTGAGGGAGAGGTTGGAGCCTGCGGATGAGAGCACGGGTGTATGTGCGCGGTCCCG
The DNA here is from genome assembly GCA_023853785.1 of Psilocybe azurescens. Taxonomy (NCBI): domain Eukaryota; kingdom Fungi; phylum Basidiomycota; class Agaricomycetes; order Agaricales; family Agrocybaceae; genus Psilocybe; species Psilocybe azurescens. The sequence goes on from JAJIRX010000968.1 coordinate 8,821, forward strand.
GTCCCTTTCGCGATCTCTTTCACGATCCCTGTCCCTGTCCCTATCTCGATCCCTATCCCGATCCCTTTCACGACCTCGGTCCCTTTCATGAATCCCATACCTATCTCTGTCCCTGTCTCTATCCCTGTCCCGATCCCGTTCTCGCTCCCTGGGCCCAGGCGACACATCCCTCGACGCCGCCGGTGATGCAAACGGGTTCTGATTCTGGTTCTGGTTCATGTTCGTCATGCTGCCGCCGTACGTCGACGCCGTCGAGAGGCGCCGTGCGGCCGTATTCAGCGCGGGGTTCGGGTGGTCCACGCGCATGCTGCTGTTGTCGTTAGTGTTGAGGGCGATGGGAACGGCGGTGTTGATGCTGATATTGATGGGTACGGTCAGATTGACCTGGGAGGACAAAGTGGACTGGGAGAGCGAGGATGTGCTCCGCTCTGCGTCGGTATATGTGTATGTGTATGTGTCGGTGTGGAGCCACAGGAGCCTGTAGAATGCCTAATAGTCAGTCCCTTTGTATTTTCCAAGTGCCCGAACAGCGAGCAGCGCAGATGCAGAGGAAGAGGAAAGACAAAGGGGAGCAGGAGATGAGGGGATGCGGAGAAGATGACAGCACAACGAGCGGCGCACGCTGGCCTGTGTGGCAATGATATAATAGAACGAACAAGAATAGAATAGAACAGACGTCGCCGGCACCCAACGGCCAGTGACTGTGTGCCAAAACTAGCCCGCTGGAAATGAAGTTCTAGTGTCCTGGCCGAACGGAACTCTGGCAGGAGTCAGAGGAGAAGATGGAGCGGGGGATGAATGGACGGAGGGATGAGGTGAGGGAGGATGGAGGGAGGAAGTGGGAGAACGAAGTCAAAACACACTCACTCGTTGCTGTTCTCCCGATTTCTCCGTGAACTCGCCATATTCTAGTTCCCTGGCCACCGTATACGTCCGAAGATAGATGCCCGGCTTGTTGGTTGTACGTATCAAAAATAACGTTACCTTCAGGGACTTTAGGCAGGCTCTCTGATCTCACCGCACCTTCCAAAAACCTGAAAATTTCTCACACGCACTTTCCTCTCGTTTTTGGCGGTGTGCCGTGCACTTGGCCGCTGCTTGGCGTGACGTTGTGCCTCCTTTGCCGAATAGCCGAGTCTATTTATGCGCACCATTCGCTTCAGCGGATATTTTATCCATTTATCCAGGTCATTTATGTGATAGCGATCCCATCCTCATTGCTATCATCGCAAAACGCCACCAGCTGGTGGCCGCCTGGTCCAGGTGCGCACCGCGGCCGCGGCCGGATGAATGGGTAAACGTGCATGCAGAATGTCAAACAACGCCCATTCACGTTCATCTCCGACTAAGGACGCTTGGCGTGCGGACTTGGCGTTCATAATGGACGTCATAAACGACGATGCGTATCGATGACTAGCACTTTTTTCTGCGCCAGAACTCCCATTTCGTCGTCTCGGCGACGACGACAACAACAACGACGAAGCTGAAATTTCCAGTCGAGAACCTTCGAGAACACTGCTTGCGTTGTGCATCTACTAGTAAAAAATGGAAAACTTCATGCATCGCACCCTTGCGCAATTTCCAAGCCAAGTACATAAGGCAGATCTAAAAATAGATCAAACGTGCCCCATGGAATTGGACATGTTGACTGACTCCCCTAATAAGCTCGTCCAAGGCAGCCGAAGAGTTAAACGATAAACTATCGTTGGACTTCGATGCATACTGTACGCTTGTGAAAATATTCAGAAACTGAGAACTGAGACCTGAGATTTCACAGGCCGCTAGAACCAAGTCCGTATAATTAGAACGGACCCACTGCCTTCGTCGTCATAGCCATAACATGAACTTGGCACGGACTAATGTTTAATGAAAATGGGCCCGAGTGCGACAGTACTTCCATTTGACGTTCGTTGCGTTGGCGCCAGTTTCCAGAGCCAGAGGTCTTTCGAAAACAAACTATGACTTCTTTGCTTGTAATTCGATCGTGATGGTAATTATAAGCCAGGTATAAGGTATAAGTACCGTAGGGTATGTGTGTGCCTGTGCCAGAATGTGTTTGCGGTGGTGATGATAGCTGTACTCGGCTTGGCTAATGCTTCACGCCACGGTCAAAGTGCAGAGTCCTTTGCTTGCTAGACTATTACTTACTGGCATCATAAACAGGGTGTCAGAGATTATCTCGAATTGCAATTGCATACCGACTCCCGAGGTTCTAACTCCTAGCTGCGTATCCTGTCTCATATTTCAACAAGAAATGGCCAGTGACTCGTATAGAGCCCCTTTGTACTAATTTCTGATGATCTTTGATATCAGATTTTGATCTGTCCGGTGAGGAATTGAGCTTCCCGTACATCGTCGTTTTTCGAACATCGTTTGTCGGGACCACACCAATTCCGTGTCTTCATCATCTCGTCTCGCACAGTGTATTGTGCCTAGGTATCATGTTCTTTTCCAAGATCAGAAACCATGCAATCTGCGTCGGAGCCATCGCTTATATTCGATCATGATATTGAAGCTGACAGTGAGCACGACTGATATAATTAAACGTGTGTTCCCCCTCTCCCCCATGAGTGACAACTCAGTAGGCACCTCCTTGTTCAACTCACGAGAAGCGGTGCGAGATCGTTCTGCAGACGAACGGAACCTCAGGATGAAGTATTATCTCACTTGAGATCTCGAAGGTTTATTAATACACGCCCGATGTTGAGGAGCACGGAGTATGGCGCTGACCGTGATGATCTTCCTCATGCGAGCTTAATTGGACGGCATACGATTGAGGGAACAGAGTCCAACGAGTCAGTTGCTCGTCCAACGTGGATTACTCGCCTGCCAGTATCTATCAAAAGATGAATGGCCGTTCAGTGAGCTGATGATGTTGAATCATGGAAGAGCAGAATGATGATTCCATCTAGCATCCATGGCGACTGCAAAATGTCCTGTTTATTGGAAGCTATAGATGTTATGGTCGACCGACGTATATAAGAACGTGTTCGGTGGGTGTATCTGCTCAATTCTACGATATTCCTCATGTCTACACTATCACCAGCGGACGAAGAAAGTAATATCAGCAGCAACCTCAACAGCTCGATGCTTTTTAACTTTCTTATGGGTAAGTCATCATATTTATGGATATCAACATCACAAACTTACGTATGTTAGGCATTTACACCATGGTATACGCTGGAACGATGTATATTTACCGTATATTCTTTCCTTCTCCTTACAAAGGTATACTCAACAATGTGCCATACAGTATCCAAGAAGTCCGCAAATATGAATCGCCGCATCATTTTATCGGCCATCTCAGTATTGTACCTGCTTTGTTTCTTCAACTTTATCTTTCAATGGTATATTCTCGATTGGTCCGTCGTGATTAATGGAGACACACGAAAATCCGTCTTTATTGCGACAGTGGAGGGCCCCCACTGGGCTTTTGTACTTACCGTCTTTCTAGTCTATTCCTTGTTCATTGTTTCCGATGGACTACTGGTTCGTAAATACCGCCGTTTATCGCACCATTTTCCTCAACAGCTGGACAGATATGGATGTGCTTCAACACCTGGGGACAATCGTTCCGAATAATTTTAGTTCCACTGATACTTGTCGTTGTGGAGTTCAGTAAGTGTAACGGATGAAAATTTTGCATGAAATTTTCTATTGATGGTGTGTTATCGCAGGTCTCTTCGTTGCACGGATAGCCTTATCAGGGTTAATCAATCAGCTAACTGCAAACCCCAACCAATTGAATAAGATTTCAAGCGCCCTTATATTCGTGTCATCAGGCACCACAGTGATTACATCATTGCTTATTGGGTACAAAATACATTCCACCTACCGTTTTCATGATCGGCATTTCAAGAGACTATTCAACCACGTTGTAACAGTGTTTATTGAGTCATCCGGAGCCTTTTCACTCATGCTTGTCATCAATGCCATCAGCATAGCCGTTCCATCATCCCAACTGTTTGGATCTCCGTTGGCCCAAGTGCAATACTACATAGTAGAAGTGTTAATCGTCGTTGCAGTACGTAGCTGTTATCTGTCTAATAATAATTTCTTGTTAACCTGGAATGCTCAATCAGGGGATGGCTCCGACGGTCCTGGTAGCAAGACTTGGGCTTGCAAACCCCGATGATTTCCGATCGCAACAAGGGAGTGGCCGTAGTGTTAATGGCACCAGAGAAGTTAACGCTTCAACTCAGATCGGACAATGGGTCGCCAATCCCAGTAGTTGAGGTGGAGGAGCCCGTAGCAAGTGTCACATTGGGATCACCAAATCAAAGTATATTTCTTGTTATTTCATCGTACATTATCTGCTATTCTCTTTACTGCTGTCGTATTATATTTCATATTTGTATTTCCCCTAATTCATATTCAATTGTGTCATTTTATTAACACTCGAATAAAGCGTCAAAGCCAAGTACCGAGCTATCATTCTAACGCATCAGGATTAGATTCAGGTCTCTCCTCTTCCTGATCCTCCTTCCGAGTAGATTCCGCTTCCTCTCCTTGTTCTGACTCTGGTACGTATAAGACTTGATTACCACGGCCGCCGAGCTGCAATTAGCTGTCTCGCACTCTCTGAATGCAAATGGCCTCCCAACATTCTTCGTGTCATGCCCGCACTGTTTGAGGTGATCTGCGTATCGGCACTCGTCATCTCAGGACACGTTGGTGAATGCTTATTTTCGCCTCTCACAGACACTTTCCAACACTCATTATGTAAAATGATAACCACACGGGTCACTCCAACGGGAAACGTTGGCTAAGCAAGGGTCAATCTAAACCCCTGGAAAATGCGAGAACCTGGAATACCGAGGTCTCGTCACTTCGCAGTCATATCCAGTGTCCCCACCAAAAGAATCGACTTTAGCATCATTTTCAGGCTCTGGGATTCCTTTGTAGAAGCCTCCCATTCGTCAATGTACAGGAATTAGGATTAGATGAGGCTTGAAATGTAGAGAAAGTTGCAAGAGCGTTTGTTTGGCTCAGACCCAGATCGAAAGCAATGGCAATCACGCTTTACCCTGCCCTAAACTTTGTTCAACTCGCGAGAAGCGGTATGAGATCGTTCTGCAGACAAACAGAACCTCAGGATGAAATTTTATCTCACATGAGATCTCAAAAGTTTATTAATATATGCCCGTTGTTAAGGATCGCGGAGTATGGCGCTGACCTTGATGATCTTCCTTATGCGAAGTTAATCGGACGGCATACGATTGAGAGAACAGAGTCTAACGAGTCAGTTGCTCGTTCAATGTGAATTAAGGATGTATCATAAATATGTACGGTCATTCAGTGAGCTGAGGATGTCAAATGATAGAAGAGGCGGAATGATCCCATCTAGCATCCATTGGTGACTGCCAAATGAAACCAATCCCTGTTTTATTGGAAGCTATAAATATTATAGTCGACCGATGTATATAAGAACGTGTTCGGTGACTGTGTCTGCTTAGTTCCACAATATTTCTCCATGCCTATACTCTTTCCAGAGGACGTAGAAGAACGTGAAATTAGCGGTAGCCTCAATGCTTCAATGCTTTTTAACTTTCTTATGGGTATGTCTTCACATTTATGGATATCACCATCACGAACTTACATATGTCAGGTATTTACACCATGGTATATGCTGGAACAATGTGGGTCTACAGTAGGTATTTTTCTTCTGCATAGAGGGGGTGCAATCAACAATGTGCGCCAGTGTCAAAAAGGCTGGAAACATGAATCGCCGCATCATTTTATCGGCCATCTCAGTACTGTACCTGCTTTGTTTCTCCAACTTTATCTCTCAGTGGTACATCCTTGATTGGTGTTTCGTGATCAATGGCGACACGCGAAATACCATGTTTTTATCGACCATAGAAGGGCCTCAGTGGACCTGGGCACTTACTGACTCTCTACCCTCTTCCTTGTTCCTTGTCTCCGATGGACTACTGGTTTGTAGATACCATATCATTGATTATCACACCAAATTCATCAACACCTTGACAGATATGGTTATGCTTCAAAACCTGGGGACAATCATTTCGAGTAATTCTAGTTCCACTGATACTTATTCTTGCTGAATTTGGTGAGCGTTTACGGATAAAATTTCTCATGAAAATTTCTACCAATGACATATTATCGCAGGTCTCTTCCTCGCACAGAGAGTCTTTACAGTATTAAACAATCGCCACACCACCCCAGCAAGAGCCACCCTGTTCAATAACATTACAAGGGCCCTTGGATTCGTGTCATTAGGCACCACAGTGATTACAACATTGCTTATTGGATACAAAATACATTCCACCTATCGTTTTCATGATCGGCATTTCAAGAGATTATTCAACCATGTTGTGATAGTGTTCATTGAGTCATCCGCGGCCTATTCACTCGTACTTGTCATGGATGCCATCAACGTAGCCGTTCCGTTATCCCAATCGTTTGGATCTCCGTTATCCCAAATGCAATACTACGTGGAAGCGATATTGGCCATCGCTGCAGTAAGTAGCTGTTATCATCTGTCTGATAATCATGTCTCGTCAACCTAGAATGCTCAATCAGGGGATGGCTCCGACGGTTACGGTAGCAAGGCTAGGGCTTGCAAGCCCCGACGATTTCCGATCGCAACGAGGGAGCGCCCGTAGTGTTAATGGTACCGGAGAAGTTAATGCCTCAACCCAGATCGGACAATGGGTCGCCAACCCCAGTAGTTGAGGTGGAGCAGCCCGTCGCAGGTGGCACATTGAAGTCACAAAGTCAAAATTGTATTTTCTTGTTATTTTCATTGTACATCATTTGCTACTTTCTTTTTGTTATTGTATTATATTTATTATCTGTATTCTTCCCTAATTCACGCTCAATTGGGTCATTTTAGTAACACTCGAGCAGAGCATCAAAGCCAGACACCGAGCTACCATTCTAACGCACCAGGATCAGATTCAGGTCTCTCCTCCTGATCCTCCTCCTCAGTAGGCTCCGCTTCCTATCCTTGTTCTGGCTCTAGTACCTATAAGACTTAACTACCACGGCCGCCGAGCTGCAATTAGCTGCCTTGTACTCTCTGGATGCAAATGGCCTCCGAACATTCCTCGTGTCATACCCGCACTGTTTGAGGAGATTGGGATATTGGCACTCATCATCTTAGGATATGTTGTGAATGCTTATTTCCACTTCTCACAGATGCTTTCAAACGCTCATGTTTCAATCCGAGCCATGCACCACATTCCTAATCCCTTTCGTGACTCCACTCCGCCAACACCGTGAGATGCCATGTACACTGATCCATGATCCACAACCATCCAGAGTTTGGTGCCTACGCGCTCCTCCTCTTCCTGTACCGCCGGAGAGGGCGGGCGAGGGTGCCCTGGAGAGCTTGGACGGCACGTAGTTCACGGTGAGGGAGAGGTTGGAGCCTGCGGATGAGAGCACGGGCGTGTGTGCGCGGTCCCGGTCCCTGTCGCGATCCCTTTCACAATCCCTGTCCCTATCCCTTTCGCGACCTCGACACCGCTGGTGACGCGAACGGGTTCGGGTTCGGGTTCATATTCATGTTCATCATGCTGCCGCTGTACATTGACGCCGTCGAGAGGCGCCGTGCGGCCGTGTTCAGCGCCGGGTTCGGGTGATCCACGCGCATGCTGCTGTTGTCGTCGTTAGTGCTGAGGCTGACTTTGTTGTTGTTGAGGGCGATCGGAACGGCGGTGTTGATGTCAACGGGCATGGTCAAGTTGGCCTGGGAAGACGATGTGGAAGTGGACTGGGAGAGCGAGAATGTGCTCCACTCTGCGTCGGTGTTGAGCCACAGGAGCCTGTAGAATATAGGCGAACCCCTCTTAACCCATACTCTCATAATTCGGAGTCCCCCATAACCCATACCTTTCGGAGGGAACCAAGTCGTCATTTCCCACTAAAAGTCATCTCTCAAAACCTATAACCTCCAATAACCCATAGCTCATGCCGCACCGAGAGGTATGAGTTAAGAGGGGTTCGATTGTATTAGAACGAACAAGAATAGAATAGATGTCGTCGGCACCCAACGGTCAGTGAATGTGTCAAATTAGCCCGTTGGAAATGAAGTTCTAGTGTCCTGGCCGAACGGAGCTCTGGCTGGAGTCAGAGGACGGGATGGAGCGGGGGATGAACGGACGGAGGGAGGGACGGAGGGAGAAACTGAGGGAGGAGGGAGGAAGGAAGTGGCAGTACAAGGACAAACACACTCACTTGTTGCCGTTCTCCTGATATCTCCGTGAACTAACCAGAAACGGCCAGTGCCTATATCCCAGCCCCCTTTTCCTCCTGATGAGCTTTGATATAAGATTTTGAGCTGTCCGGCGAGCAATTGAGCTTGAAATAAAACAAGAGTTACCATGTAGACTCAAAAATATGCCCACAACTTCAATCCAGTAGCAGAACCAGCCTTGCAAGTACCGCGTTCCAGTCAAAGCCCCATACATAAAAACGCCGTCTTCATTATAATACTAACGTGTATTCGTGAGTAAGTACATTAACCATTAACCCACCCGTACATAGTCGTTCTGCCATCATCGTTCGTTGGGACCACACCAATTACGCGTCTTCATCATCTCATCTTGTACAGTGTATTGCGCCCGTGAATAATGCTCGTTTTACAGATCAGAAACCATGCAATCTGCGTCGAAGCCATCGCTTATATTCGATCATGATATTGAAGCTGCCAGTGGGCACGAACGAGATAGTTAAATATGTGTTGCCCCCATGAGTGACCACTCAGTAGGCACCCCTTGTTCAACTCACGGGAAGCGGTACGAGATCATTCTGCAGACGAACGGAACCTCAGGATGAAGTCTTATCTCACTTGAGACAGGTGTATTAATACACGCCCGTTGTTGAGGATCGCGGAGTATAGTGCTGACCGTGATGATCTTCCTTATGCGAGCTTGATCGGACGACATACGATTGAGGGAACAGAGTCTAACGACTCAGTTGCTCGTCCAACGTGGATTACTCGCCCTATAGGATCTATCACAAAGATGTATGACCGTTCAGTGAGCTGAGGATGTTGATTCATGGAAGAGGCGGAATGATGATTCCATCTAGCATCCATGGTAACTGCCAAATGGAATCAATCCCTGTTTTATTGGAAGCTATAGATGCTATAGTCGACCGCCGTATATAAGAACGTGTTCGGTAGGTGTATCTGCTCAATTCTACGATATTCCACCATGTCTATATTATCACCAGCGGACGAAGAACGTGAAATTAGCAGCAACCTCAACAGCTCGATGCTTTTTAACTTTCTTATGGGTAAGTCATCATATTTATGGATATCACCATCACGAACTTACGTATGTTAGGCATTTACACCATGGTATACGCTGGAACGATGTATATTTACCGTATATTCTTTCCTTCTCCTTACAAAGGTATACTCAACAATGTGCCATACAGTATCCAAGAAGTCCGCAAATATGAATCGCCGCATCATTTTATCGGCCATCTCAATACTGTATCTGATTTGTTTCTCCAACTTTATCACTCAATGGTACTTTCTCGATTTGTCTGTCGTGATTAATGGAGACACGCGATCATCCATCTTTATTGCGACAGCGTTTGGCCCTCAGTGGATTTTCGTACTTACCATCTTTCTACTCTATTCCTTGCTCATTATTTCCGATGGACTACTGGTTCGTAAATATCATCGTTTGTGGTACCATTTCATCAAAATTTAGACAGATATGGATGTGTTTCAACACCTGGGGACAATCATTCCGAATAATTTTAGTTCCACTGATACTTGTCGTTGTGGAGTTTGGTAAGTGTTACAGATGAAAAATTTGCATGAACGATTCTTATTAATGGCGTATTATCGCAGGTCTCTTCGTTGCAGTGATAGCCTTATCAGTGTTAATCAGTCAAGCCTCCAGCGATGCGAACGCCACACTAGTGAATAACATTTCAAGCGCTCTTGCATTCGTGTCGTCAGGCACCACAGTGATTACATCATTGCTTATTGGGTACAAAATACATTCCACCTATCGTTTTCATGATCGGCATTTCAAGAAACTGTTCAACCATGTTGTAATAGTGTTTATTGAGTCATCCGCAGCCTATTCACTCGTACTTGTCATCAATGCCATCAACGCAGTCATTCCGTCCGCCACATTGATTGGATCTCCGTTGGCCCAAATGCAATACTACGTCGATGTGGTGTTGATCATCGTTGCAGTACGTAGCTGTTATTATTTGTCTCGTACTCGTGTCTTGTTAACTTAGAATGCTCAATCAGGGGATGGCTCCGACAGTTATGGTAGCAAGACTTGGGCTTGCAAACCCCGACGATTTCCGATCGCAACAAGGGAGTAGCCGTAGTGTTAATGCCACTGGAGAAGTTAACGCCTCAACTCAGATTGGACAATGGGCCGCCAACCCCAGTAGTTGAGGTGGAGGAGCCCAGCATAGGTGGCGCATTGGGATCACCAAGTCAAAAGTGTAATTTCCTGTTATTTTCATCGTACATAATTTGCTGCTCTCTTTCTGCTGTTGTATTATATTTCATATTCGTATTCTTCCCTAATTCATGTTCAATTGTGTCATTTTATTAACACTCGAGTAGAGCATCAAAGCCAGGCACCAAGCTATCATTCTAACGGACCAGCTTCAGATACAGATCTGTTCTCCTCCTGATCCTCCTCCTGAGTTGGCTCTGCTTTCTCTCCTTGTTCTGGCTCTAGTGCGTATAATACTTAACTTTCACGGCTACCACGCTGCAGTTAGCTGCCTTCCACTCTCTGGATGCAAATGACTTCCGAACATTCCTCGTGTCATACCCGCACTGTTTGCGGAGATCGGTGTATCGGCACTCGCCATCTCAGGATGCGTCGGTAAATGTTTATTTTTGCCTCTCAGACACTTTCAAATGCTCACATTTTCAATCTGATCCATACACCGCATTGCAAATCCCTTTCGTGACCCCCACCCCCAACGCCATGTGCTGCCTTTTACACTCATTCATGATCCACGCCCATCCGGATTGTCTCTCATACTTGGGGGTTTGAGCTCAGCTATAACCAGTGTAGGCTCATGCACAGGTAACCTCATATGTATTCACTTTGGCGCAGTCTCTAGACGGCCTGAACCTGTGGAACTGCGGTCATGTATACCCGAACTAATGCTGATATGGGGTCTTCTTCAAAGCTCATCACTAGACCCAGATTCCACTTGCTGGTTCCCTCCAAATCCTTTACAGATAGCTTGGGTGCCGCTTTGATACGATGCTTCTTCTTGGACGTGGAAATTCAGCTCCCCCATTGCAGGATACATGCGGACTGCTTCTTCAACTGCAAGCTTGACATGAGAGACCATAATCGTTGCTGCAATCCCCTGTTTACTGCATGATTACTGAGGAGGCTTGAGAATATAATGACTTGCTGTAATAGGTATATGTATTCTTGCTGAGCACCTTTCCAATGCGAAGATTTTTACATCGCCAATAACAAAGGACTTAACAACTGCAACTGCTTGGTCAACCAAAGTAAGTGAGTACACAACTATAGACTGGACCGATATCTCAACAATGTTCTTGAATCGTCCTGTGGAGTCGGAGAGTCCATATCTGGGGAGAGTTTGTGCAGCATGCAATCGGAAAAGTTGCGGCCAAACTTGTCGTGTCCAAGATAATATATATATCCTACGGACTACAGTCCACAGTCCGAGCCTGCTCAGTACTTGGCTGAGCTTTGGGCACAAACAAGATAATAGCGGCTGATAGAAATAGACCTATTGAGGCGCGACATACCTCAACACACTGAGGGAGTTTAGACCATGACAACTCACTAATTCCTCCAGAGAAGAGAAATAATGGTACGAATACAACGCAGATTGACTGGCTCCCGACATGAAAACATCTCCAGATTTGTGCGTGGTTGCCTGCGCATGAACACCACAAACATCGGTCCTAACGCAGGGATCCTCCTCCCCATTGATGGTAAATCCGCCTCGGAGGACAGTATTCAGGTGGTTGAGACAAAAAATGGGCGACGTGGATATTGAGGTGGGTATCACGACTTGGTTAGACCATGGTCCTTGCACATACGGCAGTCACATATGAAAATGCTGGAGGGATCACATCCTTTTCTACTTGCCTTCGTAAAATTCCAGTCATTTGGAATAGATTTATCGGATAGCCAGCTGGAATCTGACGCTATGAAGTCTCAATAACCATTATCGAAAATGTTTTGATAGAAGTAAGGAGACCTGCAGGGCAGTCCCCACTCGTACCAATGCCAGTGAGATTGATGGCTTAAACAGTAAAAAGGTTAGATTTGAGCCGGGATTCGGGTGGTCCATGCGCATGCCGCCATTGTCGTCGTTAGTGTCGGGGTGATTTCATTGTTGAGGGTGATGGGAGCGGCGGTGTTGATGTTGATGTTGGTGGGCACGGTCAGGTTGGCCTGGGAGGATGATGTGGAAGTGGACTGGGACAGCGAGGATTACTCAGTTCTGCGTAAGTGTATGTGTATGTATCGGTGACGAGCCCAGGAGGCTGTAGTATGACTGATAGTAAGTCCCTTTATTTTTTCCAGGTGCCCGAACGGCGAGCAGCGACAGACAAGGAGGAAGAGAAAGGGGAGCAGGAGACGAGAGGAAGAGGAGGTGGAGAAGAAAGAACAATGGCGCACGCTGGCCTGTGCGGTAATGATATAATAGAACGAACAAGAATAGAATAGACGTCGCCAGCACTCAACGGCCAGTGACTACGCCAAATCAACCCGCTGAAAATGAAGTTCTGATGTCCTGGCCGAACGGAGCTCTGGCTGGAGTCAGAGGAAGGGGTGGAGCGAGGAATGATTGGACGGAGGGATGAACTGAGGGAGGAGGGAGGGAGGAAGTGGGACCACAATGTCAAACACATTCATTTGTTGCTGTTTTCCTGATTTCTCCGCGAACTCGCCATATTCCAGCCCGTAGGCTGTTTCCTGACCACCATGCACGTCCGAAGTCAGTAGGTATGTACGGTATGACTATCAAAAATAAACGTTACACACCTTTTAAAGCTTTAGGCTTCAGTCAAGAAAGAATAGAGAATTTCTCACACACTTTTCTCTCATTTTTTTGTGGTATGCCGTGCCTTGGTCGCTGCTTGGCATGACGTTCTGCCTTTTTTGCCGAATAGACGAGTATATTTATGCGCACAATTCGCAAAACGCCACCAGCTGGCGGCCCCAAGTGCTCGCAGCTCGTCCAGTCTGACCCAGGTGCGCACCATGGATGGATGAATAAGGAGCGTGCATACATGCAGATTGTCAAACAACGCCCAGGTCCATTTATTTTCGACTCCGAGGACTCTTGGCGTGCGGCTTGGCGTTCTTAATTGACGTCATAAACGACGATGCGTATCGATGATTATAGCATTTTTGTCTGCGCTAGAACTCCACTTCGTCGTTTCGACGATGACAATGAAGCTGAAATTTCCAGTCGAGAATACTGCGCTGTGCATGTCGCACCCTGGGCCAATTTCCAAGTCTAGTAAGACCGGTTTAAAAATAGATCAAACGTGGCCCATGAAATGACTCGCCTAAGACAAGTCGAAGAGTTAAACGATAATCATCGTTGGCCTTGGATGCATAGGCTTATGAAAAGAAACTGAGTACTGAGACAGACCGCTAGAACAAGCCATTATAATTAGAACGACCCATTGCTATCGTCGTCGTAACCATGACATGAACATGGTGAACTAATGAACATGGGCCCGAGTGCGACAGCATGGATCTGTGCCAGGATTTGTATGCGGTAGTAATGATAGCTGTTACTCGGCTTCGCTAATGCTTTACGCCACGGTCAAAGTTTAGAGTCCTTTTGCTTTCAAAACTGCTACTTACTAGCATCATAACAAGGGTTTCAGATTCACTGGCGAAAAACCGACAACCAATCTCGAATTGCAATTTCAAACAAGAAATGGCCAGTGAGTTTATCCGAGCCAATTCCTGATATCAGATTTCAAGTTGAGCTTGAAATAGAATAAGGGTATCATGGAGATTCGAAAAATATACTTGAAAAATATGCCCACAACTTCAGTCCAGTAGCAGAACCAGCCTCGCAAGCACCGCGTTCCAGTCAAAGACCCAGACATAAAAACGCCGTCCCCATTATAATACTAACGTGTGTTCGTGAGTAAGTATATTAACCCACCCGTAGCTCCCTGTACACAGTCAGCCCCACGAGCCACTCCAACGAGGAAAGACGGCTAGGCAAGGGACAATCTAACTCCCTGGGAAATGTGAGAACCTGGAATATCGAGGTCTCGTCGTTTCGCACTCGTGAGCTCCTTCGAGCCAGATCACATTCACAACCGAGATCCAACTCCTCGAGCTTCAATACCCAGATTCTGCTGCGACTCATCATACAACCATCACATCGCAAGACACCCACCGCAAGCAATCATATATAGAGAGAATCCGGGAACCTATGGATTATTTCTCAATGCGTCTGCGGCAAGTAGCAACGAGGGCGGGTGTCTAGTTTTCGAGCCAGACTTCATTCATATCCAGAGCCCCCACTCAAGGAATCGACTTCAGCGTCATTTTGCGGGCTCTGAGCTTCCCGTGTAGAGACCTCCTATTCGTCAATGTATAAGGATAATACGAGGCTTGAAACGTAGAGAAAGTTGCAAGAGCGTTCGTTTGGCGAGAGCCCAGACCGAAAGCAATGGTAATTACGTTTCCCTGCCCTAAACTTTGGTCTGTTCCGGGTCTGTCTCTATTTCTAAAACGTCTATGTCAGTCACCAGGAGGACGGAGGGCTGCAGATAGGAAGAATCCCGAAGAGGGCCATCATGGATCGTCAACTTGATGGTCTGCGGTCCTCGTTCGTCGGAACCCCACCAACTCACGATAGGTGGTACGAGATCATTCTGCAGACCAACGGAACCTCAGGATGAAGTTCTATCTCACTTGAGATCTCGAAGGTTTATTAACACATGCCCGTTGTTGAGGATCGCGGAGTACACCGCTAACCGTGATGGTCTTCCTTATACGAGCTTAATTGGATGGTATACGATTAAGGGAATAGAATCTAAGGAGTCAGTTTCTCGTCCAAAGTGGATTACTCGCCCAACAGGATCTATCACAAATATGTGTAACCGTTCAGTTAGGTGAGGATGTCGGATGATGGAGGAGGAAAAATGATTCCATCTAGCATCCATGACGACTGTCAAATAGAATCAACCCCTGTTTGACTGGAAGCTATAAATATTAGAGTCGATCAACGTATATAAGAATGTGTTCTGGGTGAGTGTATCTACTCAATTCTATGATATTTCTCCATGTCTACCCCCTTTCCAACGGACGTAGAAGAACGTGAAATTAGTGGCAGCCTCAATGCCTCGATGCTTTCGAACTTTCTTATGGGTAAGTATTCACATTGATGGATATCAGTATCACGAGCTGAAGTATGTTAGGCGCTTATACCGTGATATACGTTGGAACGATGTATATTTACCGTACATTCTTTCCTTCTCCTTACAAAGGTATACTCAACAATGTGCCATACAGTATCCAAGAAGTCCGCAAATATGAATCGCCGCATCGTTTTATCGGCCATCTCAGTACTGTACCTGCTTTGTTTCCTCAACTTTATCTCTCAATGGTATATTCTCGATTGGTCTGTCGTGACTAATGGAGACACGCGACAATCCATCTTTGTTGCGACAGTGGAGGCCCCCGCTGGATTGTTGTACTTAGTAGTTTTATACTCTATTCCTTGCTTATTGTTTCCGATGGACTACTGGTTCGTAGGTACCATCGTTTATCACACCATTTTCATTAACATTTAAATAGATATGGATATGCTTCAACACCTGGGGACAATCGTTCCGAATAATTTTAGTTCCACTGATACTTGTCGTTGTGGAGCTCGGTAAGTGTTATGAATAGAAATATTGTATGAACACTTCTATTAATGGCGTATTATCGCAGGTCTCTTCGTTGCACGGACAGCCTTATCAGGGTTGATCAGTAAAGTAACTGGCAGCGTCGCAAAAGCCAACCTATTGAATAACATTTCAAGCGCCCTTACATTCGTGTCATTAGGCACCACAGTGATTACAACATTACTTATTGGGTACAAAATACATTCCACCTATCGTTTTCATGATCGGCATTTCAAGAGACTATTCAACCATGTTGTAATAGTGTTTATTGAGTCATCCGCGGCCTACTCACTCGTACTTGTCATTAATACCATCAGCACAGTCGTTCCGTCATCTTATTTGTTGGATTCTCCGATGACCCAAATGTCATACTACGTGGAAGCGGCGTTGGCCATCGTTCCAGTATGTTGCTGTTATTATCTGTCTGATAATTATGTCTCGTTAACCTGTAATGTTCAATCAGGGGATGGCTCTGACGGTTATGGTAGCAAGACTTGGGCTTGCAAACCCCGACGATTTCCTGTCGCAACGCGGAGTGGCCGTAGTGTCAGTGCCACTGGAGAAGTTAACGCTTCAACCCAGATCGGACAATGGGTCGCCAACCCCAGTAGTTGAGGTGGAGGAGCCCGGCGTAGGTGGCACATTGGGATCACCAAATCGAATGTGTATTTTCTTGTTATTTTCCGGCCACCGAACTACAATTAGCTGCCTTGCACTCTCTGGATGCAAATGGCCTTCGAAAATTCCTCGTGCCATACCCACACTGTTTGAGAAGATCGGCGTATCAGCACTCCTCATCTCAGGATGCGTTGGTGAATGCTTATTTCCACCTTTCCACAGACGCTTTCAAATGCTTACATGTTCAATCCGATCCATACACCCCATTCCTAATCCCTTTCATGACCCAGATCACATTACCGTCTATTACTCTCTATGCTTCTTAGGATTACATTATAATGTACAGTCTGATCAATCCACCTTGCCATGTCTAAAGACCTATAGCTTCTAATTATCAGCCAACCTGCGCAAGACTTATGACGGCCTGATAGCGCAGCTGTCTCGTAAACGCCGCCATCTGTCCTCTTCTGTCGTGACATGAAATCAAGGATTCGATCAGGAGGATGCACAGCTGCAGACACAATTAATCTCGACGAGCGTCATTATGGAATGTCAATCTGCTGTTCTTTTATCATTGTTCGTCGCACCACATCTACTCCATCTCATCATCTTATTCATTTATCCCATCTTTCTACCCAGTGTTGTTCTCATATTAAGGATGGTCACAAGCCTAGTTATTGACTGCATCCGTGTACTCTCACCTCGTCCTTTCACCCTCTCATCATGCTTGTATGTTAAATCTGAAGCTATGAAAACTGCGTAGAAGCTATACGATCTGGACAAGGGAAAATATATTCCGAACTGGTGTTTTGCTTAAGTTCTGCCTTTCTGTCTGGATGGTCGCTATGTCCACACTGTTTCCATTCGTATCTGTCTTCTGTCTTCTGCTGTGTGAACAGCTGTTATACATGATGTAACGTGGTGGACTCCTTATGTTGTGGCTCCATGTTGTATCTCTCATTTTTGTCTCAATGACCTCTAGTTCAGCCTGTAACAGATCCTCCATCCATTGGAGCATTCTGTGCCGTACCCCATTGATCCCCATCCTCAGTCATATCCCTATCGCTCTCATTCCGAAGTCCCATGCTTCGATTCCAGGCTCGGTACTGTATAAAGATGCCATCTCAGGGGGTGAAGATCAAATGGATGTTGATCAGTCGAACAGACTATATACTTTATGATCATTCAAATTGCTGATTGAATGCTTCTACTCAATCACCCCAGTGATTAATTGAAACTTGACGTGTTCACTGCCAAGTTGCTCATTCAGCGAGAACCGGAAGATGGCAGTCGTGAAGGATGCTCGTTTTCTTGCCCTCTCCAAGTACCAGGACTTAACTGAGCCTCGAGGACAGCGAAGATCCATTGGCAAATCGGTGGCGGTCTATCCGATGTCTTGTCATTGTGATGCCTGTCAATGTATTGATATTTTTGTCCTCGGGCACCTCTTCAGTCACCAGTGAGCCCATGAAAAGGTGATGCCTCAAGAAGAATTGTGATTCAAATTGAAAGGCTCTTCAAGACAAAGTTAGAGCTCACTTCGGCTCTCAGATATCTAAGTCCCTGAAGGATGAACTTGCACATGCTATTCCAGTCCTTGTCTTAACTAACCAGCCCGTTGCTCTGACTAAGATAAGTCTTGATACCTGATGAGCGCTAAACCCGCTACTGAGATAATGTCTCTGAGACATGCTGACTTCAATAAGATCGCTGCTATACCCTTGAAATATCCTCAGCGTCGCATACTTAAGCCAAAATAGCAACAATGACAGATGAAATCAGAACCTTTGAGGTGAGCACCAGTGATTCACTCTACAATACTTTCTTTGCGCCTCTTCAGAGTGACGAAATGGATAGTAACGAGTTAAGCGTCCCTCGACCATCTCAAGACTACGAGATGATGATGTTGAAGACGCCCTCCAGGTGCAATATGTCAGATAGACTATACGGAAGAGTTATGGAATTAGATTGCAGCTTAGCCATCAAGACAGCCACCTGTCCAATGTGGCATGCTCTCCCAACAATATCTGTGAACACAAAGATATATGTTTGTTCAAATTTTAATATCTGAGGAAGACAAAGCACGGAAATGGCGTGATGGGTCTATCTAGCATCCATGAAATTGATACTGGGATTTGCTTGAGGCTCTGATCACGATCAGTCATGTATTGTATATAAGAAGAGTGTGTAACGAGGACTGAGTCTCTCCAATTCCACAGTATTTCACAATGTCAGCATCTAATATCTCCTTTCCAGTCATTGTACAAGAAGGTGTAGTTAGCGCCAACCTCAATAGCTCGATGCTCTTCAATTTTTAATGGGTACGTTTTCATATTTATAAGAATCATTACCACAAGTATCTACTTTATTGATCAGGAATATACACTATGGTCTACGCCGGAACCATGTGGCTTTACTGTAGGTTCATCTATTTCAACTTATAACGGGTAACTGAATAGTATGAATCTCAGTATCCAAAAAGGCCAAAATATGAATCGCCGCATTGTTCTATCTGCGATTTCAGTGCTCTACCTGATTTGTTTCTCAGATTTTATTTTCAGTGGTACTTTCTTGATTGGTTTGTCGTTGTTAATGGAGACACACGAGAATCCATCTTTTTGGGACATTAGGAGGAGGCCCTGCATGGATGGGGGTACTAAACACCTTTCTATTCTATTCCTTGTTAATTGTCTCTGATGGGCTGTTGGTTAGTAAATCTCATTGATTATCTCCTCATTCTGAACAATGACTTAACAGATATGGAGATGCTATCATGTCTGGGGACAATCATTCCTTGTAATTTTGGGACCCCTAATTCTGTTTGTTACAGAATTTGGTGTTTTTTGGAAGAGCTTTGCATAAAATTTGTCACTAAATGCATATTAACACAGGTCTCTTTGCTACGGCTACAACCCTAGCAGGGTTAACCAATACTATAACCAGTAACACAAAAGATATCATAGTGTCCAATCTCATTTCAAGTGCTGTAACTCTTGTGTCACTGGTCACCACCATCATTACAACACTTTTGATTGGGTACAAAATACATTCATCATCTCGTTTGGACAAGTCACCTTCCAAGGGGCTATTTAATCATGTTGTGGTGTTGGTCACCGAGTCAGCTGCAGCTTACTCACTCATACTTTGTTTGAGGCCATCTTCACAATTGATACTTCCTTCAGTGTGGTGGGATCTCCCTATTTGTTAGTGCAATATTACTTGGAAGTGGTGACAATTTTTGTTGCAGTATGTGGTCTTGATTATCTACTTGTTAATCATACATCTCTGACCTAGAAACAGGGGATGGCTCCAACAGTTCTGGTAGCAAGAATTGTTCTTAGAAACCCCAACAGCACAGCTGCATCCACCATCACTCATGTATCTGGCTTACAATTTGGGTCCCAGCCAAGAAATGGCCATAGAGCAAGTGTCTTTCAAGAAGACTTTGATACTCACACTCACACAGGAGATGTGGCTCCCCTTACAATGGTTGCAGTAAAAGAGTCCAACAAAAATGGTATCTTTGAAAGCTATGAAGTTTAAAGTGCACATATTTGTAGATCATTTTTTGCA
>JAJIRX010000970.1:0-67152 GCA_023853785.1 Psilocybe azurescens
TTTTTGCCGAATAGACGAGTTTATTTATGCACACATTTCGCAAAACGCCACCAGCTGGCGGCCGCAAGTGCTCACAGCTCGTCCAGTCAGGTCCAGCCATGGACGGATGAATGAGGAACGCGCATGCATGCAGATTGTCAAACAACGCCCAGGTCCATTTATCTCCGACTGAGGACCGACTCGAGGACTCTTGGCGTGCGGCTTGGCATTCATAATTGACGTCATAAACAACGATGCGTATCGATGATTACCACTTTTATCTGCACCAGAACTCCACTTCGTCGTTTCCACGATGACGATGAAGCTGAAATTTCCAGTCGAGAACACTGCACTGTGCATGTCGCACCCCAGGGCAATTTCCAAGCCTGGTAAGATCGGTTTAAAAATAGATCAAACATGGCCCATGGAATGACTCGTCTAAGCTCGTCCAAGACAAGTCGAAGAGTTAAACGATAATCATCGTTGGCCCTGGATGCATACGCTTATGAAAAGAAACTGAGTACTGAGACAGACCGCTAGACCAAGTCATTATAATTAGAACGACCCATTGCTATCGTCGTCGTAACCATGACATGAACTAGGCATGAACTAATGAACATGAGCCCGAGTGCGACAGTATGCATGGATCTGCCAGGATTTTAGTAATGATAGCTGTTACTCGGCTTCGCTAATGCTTTACGCCACGGTCAAAGTTTAGAGTCCTTTTGCTGGTAAACTACTACTTACTAGCATCATAACAAGGGTGTTAGATTCACTAGCGAAAAACCGACAACCGATCTCAATTGCAATTTCAAACAAGAAATGGCCAGTAAGTTTATCCGAGCCAATTCCTGATATCTGATTTCGCTGTCCGATGAGGATTTGAGCTTGAAATAGAATAAGGGTATCATGGAGATTCGAAAAATATGCTCGAAAAATATGCCCACAACTTCAGTCCAGTAGCAGAACCAGCCTCGCAAGCACCGCGTTCCAGTCAAAGACCCAGACATAAAAACGCCGTCCCCATTATAATACTAACGTGTGTTCGTGAGTAAGTATATTGACCCACCCGTAGCTCCCTGTACATAGTCAGCCCCACGAGCCACTCCAACGAGGAAAGACGGCTAGGCAAGGGACAATCTAACTCCCTGGAAAATGTGAGAACCTGGAATATCGAGGTCTCGTCGTTTCGCACTCGTGAGCTCCTTCGAGCCAGATCACATTCACTTCCGAGATCCAACTCCTCGAACTTTAATACCCAGGTTCTGCTGCGACTCATCATACAACCATCACATCGCAAGACACCCACCGCAAGCAATCATATATAGAGAGAATCCGGTAACCTATGGATTATTTCTCAATGCGTCGGCGGCAAGTAGCAGCAAGGGTGGGTGTCTAGTTTTCGAGCCAGAATTCATTCATATCCAAAGCCCCCACTCAAGGAATCGACTTCAGCGTCATTTTGCGGGCTCTGAGCTTCCCGTGTAGAGGCCTCCTATTCGCCAATGTATAAGGATAAGACGAGGCTTGAAACGTAGAGAAAGTTGCAAGAGCGTTCGTTTGGCGAGGGCCCAGACCGAAAGCAATGGTAATTACGTTTTACCCTGCCCTAAACTTTGGTTCTGTTCCGGGTCTGTCTCTGTTTCTCAAACGTCTATGTCAGTCATCAGGAGGACGGCGGGCTGCAGATAGGAAGAATCCGAAGAGCGCCATCATGGATCGTCAACTTGATGGTCTGCGGTCCTCGTTCGTCGGAACCCCACCAACTCACGATAGGTGGTACGAGATCATTCTGCAGACGAACGGAACCTCAGGATGAAGTTCTATCTCACTTGAGATCTCGAAGGTTTATTAACACATGCCCGTTGTTGAGGATCGCGGAGTACGCCGCTAACCGTGATAGTCTTCCTTATACGAGCTTAATTGGATAGTATACGATTGAGGGAATAGAATCTAAGGAGTCAGTTTCTCGTCCAAAGTGGATTACTCGCCCAACAGGATCTATCACAAATATGTGTAACCGTTCAGTGAGCTGAGGATGTCGGACGATGGAAGAGGAAAAATGATTCCATCTAGCATCCATGACGACTGTCAAATAGAATCAACCCCTGTTTGACTGGAAGCTATAAATACTAGAGTCGATCGACGTATATAAGAATGTGTTCTGGGTGAGTGTATCTACTCAATTCTATGATATTTCTCCATGTCTACCCCTTTCCAACGGACGTAGAAGAACGTGAAATTAGTGGCAGCCTCAATGCCTCGATGCTTTCGAACTTTCTTATGGGTAAGTATTCACATTGATGGATATAAGTATCACGAACTGAAGTGTATGTTAGGCACTTATACCGTGATATACGTTGGAACGATGTATATTTACCGTACATTCTTTCCTTCTCCTTACAAAGGTATACTCAACAATGTGCCATACAGTATCCAAGAAGTCCGCAAATATGAATCGCCGCATCGTTTTATCGGCCATCTCAGTACTGTACCTGCTTTGTTTCCCTCTAACTTTGTCTCTCAATGGTATATTCTCGATTGGTCTGTCGTGACTAATGGAGACACGCGACAATCCATCTTTGTTGCGACAGTGGAGGCCCCCGCTGGATTGTTGTACTTAGTAGTTTTATACTCTATTCCTTACTCATTGTTTCCGATGGACTACTGGTTCGTAGGTACCATCGTTTATCGCACCATTTTCATCAACATTTAAATAGATATGGATATGCTTCAACACCTGGGGACAATCGTTCCGAATAATTTTAGTTCCACTGATACTTGTCGTTGTGGAGTTCGGTAAGTGTTATGAATAGAAATATTGCATGAACACTTTTATTAATGGCGTATTATCGCAGGTCTCTTCGTTGCACGGACAGCCTTATCAGGGTTGATCAGTAAAGTAACTGGCAGCGTCGCAAAAGCCAACCTATTGAATAACATTTCAAGCGCCCTTACATTCGTGTCATTAGGCACCACAGTGATTACAACATTACTTATTGGGTACAAAATACATTCCACCTATCGTTTTCATGATCGGCATTTCAGAGACTATTCAACCATCTTGTAATAGTGTTTATTGAGTCATCCGCGGCCTACTCACTCGTACTTGTCATTAATACCATCAGCACGGTCGTTCCGTCATCTTATTTGTTGGATTCTCCGTTGAACCAAATGTCATACTACGTGGAAGCGGCGTTGGCCATCGTTCCAGTATGTGGCTGTTATTATCTGTCTGATAATCATGTCTTGTTAACTTAGAATGCTCAATCAGGGGATGGCTCCAACAGTTATGGTAGCAAGACTTGGGCTTGCAAACCCTGACAATTTTCTGTCGCAACGAGGGAGTGGCCGTAGTGTTAATGGCACTGGAGAAATTAACGCCTCAACCCAGATCGGACAATGGGTCGCCAACTCCAGTAGTTGAGGTGGAGAAGCCCGGCGTAGGTGGCACATTGGGATCACCAAGTCGAATGTGTATTTTCTTGTTAGTTTCCGGCCACCGAACTACAATTAGCTGCCTTGCACTCTCTGGATGCAAATGGCCTCCGAAAATTCCCTCGCGCCATACCCACACTGTTTGAGAAGATCGGCGTATCAGCACTCCTCATCTCAGGATGCGTTGGTGAATGCTTATTTCCACCTTTCCACAGACGCTTTCAAATGCTTACATGTTCAATCCGATCCATACACCCCATTCCTAATCCCTTTCATGACCCAGATCACATTACCGTCTATTACCTCTATGTTTCTTAGGATTACATTATAATGTACAGTCTGATCAGTCCACCTTGCCATGTCTAAAGACCTATAGCTTCTAATTATCAGCCAACCTGCGCAAGACTCATGACGGCCTGATAGCGCAGCTGTCTCGTATACGCCGCCATCTGTCCTCTTATGTCGTGACATAAAATCAAGGATTCGATCAGGAGGATGCACAGCTGCAGACACAATTAATCTCGACGCGCGTCATTATGGAATGTCAATCTGCTGTTCTTTTATCATTGTTCGTCGCACCACATCTACTCCATCTCATCATCTTATTCATTTATCCCATCTTTCTACCCAGTGTTATTCTCATATTAAGGATGGTCACAAGCCTAGTTATTGACTGCATCCGTGTACTCTCACCTCGTCCTTTCACCCTCTCATCATGCTTGTATGTTAAATCTTAAGCTATGCAAACTGCGTAGAAGCTATACGATCTGGACAAGGGAAAATATATTCCGAACTGGTGTTTTGCTTAAGTTCTGCCTTTCTGCCTGGATGGTCGCTATGTCCACACTGTTTCCATTCATATCTGTCTTCTGTGTTCTGCTGTGTGAACAGCTGTTATACATGATGTAACGTGGTGGACTCCTTATGTTGTGGCTCCATGTTGTATCTCTCATTTTGTCTTAATGACCTCTAGTTCAGCCTGTAACAGATCCTCCCATGCATTGGAGCATTCTGTGCCGTACCCCATTGATCCCCATCCTCAGTCATATCCCTATCGCTCTCATTCCGAAGTCCCATGCTTCGATTCCAGGCTCGGTACTGTATAAAGATGCCATCTCAGGGGGTGAAGATCAAATGGATGTTGATCAGTCGAACAGACTATATACTTTATGATCATTCAAATTGCTGATTGAATGCTTCTACTCAATCACCCCAGTGATTAATTGAAACTTGACGTGTTCACTGCCAAGTTGCTCATTCAGCGAGAACCGGAAGATGGCAGTCGTGAAGGATGCTCGTTTTCTTGCCCTCTCCAAGTACCAGGACTTAACTGAGCCTCGAGGACAGCGAAGATCCATTGGCAAATCGGTGGCGGTCTATCCGATGTCTTGTCATTGTGATGCCTGTCAATGTATTGATATTTTTGTCCTCGGGCACCTCTTCAGTCACCAGTGAGCCCATGAAAAGGTGATGCCTCAGAAAACTGTGATTCAAATTGAAAGGCTCTTCAAGACAAAGTTAGAGCTCACTTCGGCTCTCAGATATCTAAGTCCCTGAAGGATGAACTTGCACATGCTATTCCAGTCCTTGTCTTAACTAACCAGCCCGTTGCTCTGACTAAGATAAGTCTTGATACCTGATGAGCGCTAAACCCGCTACTGAGATAATGTCTCTGAGACATGCTGACTTCAATAAGATCGCTGCTATACCCTTGAAATATCCTCAGCGTCGCATACTTAAGCCAAAATAGCAACAATGACAGATGAAATCAGAACCTTTGAGGTGAGCACCAGTGAATCACTCTACAATACTTTCTTTGCGCCTCTTCAGAGTGACGAAATGGATAGTAACGAGTTAAGCGTCCCTCGACCATCTCAAGACTACGAGATGATGATGTTGAAGACGCCCTCCAGGTGCAATATGTCAGATAGAGTATACAGAAGAGTTATGGAATTAGATTGCAGCTTAGCCATCAAGACAGCCACCTGTCCAATGTGGCATGCTCTCCCAACAATATCTGTGAACACAAAGATATATGTTTGTTCAAATTTTAATATCTGAGGAAGACAAAGCACGGAAATGGCGTGATGGGTCTATCTAGCATCCATGAAATTGATACTGGGATTTGCTTGAGGCTCTGATCACGATCAGTCATGTATTGTATATAAGAAGAGTGTGTAACGAGGACTGAGTCTCTCCAATTCCACAGTATTTCACAATGTCAGCATCTAATATCTCCTTTCCAGTCATTGTACAAGAAGGTGTAGTTAGCGCCAACCTCAATAGCTCGATGCTCTTCAATTTTTAATGGGTACGTTTTCATATTTATAAGAATCATTACCACAAGTATCTACTTTATTGATCAGGAATATACACTATGGTCTACGCCGGAACCATGTGGCTTTACTGTAGGCTCATCTATTTCAACTTATAACGGGTAACTGAATAGTATGAATCTCAGTATCCAAAAGGCCGAAAATATGAATCGCCGCATTGTTCTATCTGCGATTTCAGTGCTCTACCTGATTTGTTTCTCAGATTTTATTTTCAGTGGTACTTTCTTGATTGGTTTGTCGTTGTTAATGGAGACACACGAGAATCCATCTTTTTGGGACATTAGGAGGAGGCCCTGCATGGATGGGGGTACTAAATACCTTTCTATTCTATTCCTTGTTAATTGTCTCTGATGGGCTGTTGGTTAGTAAATCTCATTGATTATCTCCTCATTCTGAACAATGACTTAACAGATATGGAGATGCTATCATGTCTGGGGACAATCATTCCTTGTAATTTTGGGACCCCTAATTCTGTTTGTTACAGAATTTGGTGTCTTTGGAAGAGCTTTGCATAAAATTTGTCACTAAATGCATATTAACACAGGTCTCTTTGCTACGGCTACAACCCTAGCAGGGTTAACCAATACTATAACCAGTAACACAAAAGATATCATAGTGTCCAATCTCATTTCAAGTGCTGTAACTCTTGTGTCACTGGTCACCACCATCATTACAACACTTTTGATTGGGTACAAAATACATTCATCATCTCGTTTGGACAAGTCACCTTCCAAGGGGCTATTTAATCATGTTGTGGTGTTGGTCACCGAGTCAGCTGCAGCTTACTCACTCATACTTTGTTTGAGGCCATCTTCACAATTGATACTTCCTTCAGTGTGGTGGGATCTCCCTATTTGTTAGTGCAATATTACTTGGAAGTGGTGACAATTTTTGTTGCAGTATGTGGTCTTGATTATCTACTTGTTAATCATACATCTCTGACCTAGAAACAGGGGATGGCTCCAACAGTTCTGGTAGCAAGAATTGTTCTTAGAAACCCCAACAGCACAGCTGCATCCACCATCACTCATGTATCTGGCTTACAATTTGGGTCCCAGCCAAGAAATGGCCATAGAGCAAGTGTCTTTCAAGAAGACTTTGATACTCACACTCACACAGGAGATGTGGCTCCCTTACAATGGTTGCAGTAAAAGAGTCCAACAAAATGGTATCTTTGAAAGCTATGAAGTTTAAAGTGCACATATTTGTAGATCATTTTTTACATTTCCAGCATGGGCTATTGGGACATCACAATGTCACAAACATCTTATTTTTCTTTGCCTTTCTCTTTTCTTTTCATTTTCTTTCATTTTCTTATATAAAACATCCTTATCACATGATGGACAACATCATGTGATCATACATATGACTCATTTGTGTTCCAACTCACATTCTGACAAGCACCGGACTCTGACTCACACCCTACTAGTGGTTGTGGATACTCAAACACTTAAATAGCTAGTAGATACAGTGATTGTTCTTTAGCTAGTTCTTGAAAATCTAATCTCTTACTCAATAACCACCTAGACAATTACTTGACTATTGGCTTTATCCATGCACATAAATATAAGCTTGAAGTTGTAACAAAGAACTGGCTCATTTATGAATCTTGCCTGCTCTCCAGCAGACAAGATCCCCAAAACCTGAAACAAAATATGGTACCACCAAAAGTGGAACTCCTGCTACTGACAGTTCTAAAGAAGGAACCCTGACACAAAGGAACTGGCATACTCCAAACCCATCCTGACAAAGCTCTGAGGATATCAAACTAAACAATGACAAGAACTTATCATCAGGAAAAGGGATTTGCCCTGAGAATGTTTTAGGTAATTACAACCTTTATAAAGCACATTTAGCACTCTAGGCTGCTTTGGGATGTCTTTGTGGTCTTTGGAAATAGTCTGATTCCTCAAAGCTTTCTGCAGTCTTTGCAAGATTTCAAATTTCTTTGAAGCTCTCTATGAGTCTTTTAAAAATTCTAAATTACCACAAAGCATTCTTGAAATTTCTGAGCATAGCATTATTAAATCTTAGATAAGTATAGGGAATGGCATGGGTAACCCCCGGGTATCTCATGCTATACCCATACTCATAGCTGTGGCAAGCCCTACCTGCAACCTGGCAGGTTTACCCAACAAAATGAGCCCAAAAACAACCTGAAAGTGTGAGATGCTTGCTGCGGAGTGTGCTTGCAGCTTAACACTTCAATCAAATTTTACAATGACTAGTTTGTCACTGGGAAGGTAAGCTTGTGCTTTTAATAATCATACTACAGAACAATCTTCAAACAGAGAGGGAATATGAGGATTAGCTCGCAAGGATTTTGGAATAATATGTTTGTTTTTATGATTTCTTGGTGGGTGCTAATACCTTTACAAATCTCTACTCTAAACATAATACCATTTCCAGACCTTCTTAGGGTCAGTCAATGTTTTTAGACTTGATTGGGCAAGGTGAACTCTTCAAGTATTTCTAGCTTTCAAATGTGCAAAACACTACTTTCAAATTCAAAGGTGAACAATATATTGCTATTACTTGACAAGCAATTAATGTCCTCAAAGTTCTTAGTACTTTCAGAAAATGCAGCTGCAGAATAAATCTGAACTGTATGTTCTTGGGGTAAAAATTACTTGCTTGATATCTATGTAGATATGTTTAATTTATAGTTACATATACATACAACTTAGGAGAATAATTTAGTAAATCAAATCACTATTACAAACCCCCAAACTACATGTTTCTCAAACCATAAGCCTTTCTACAACCAATTGGATCACTAATAAATAATCTATATGGTTATTGCATGCCCAGCTAGTACTTGGCACTCTTCAATTGTTGTTCTCTTAGACATATGGACTGCAATTTCAACAGTAAAATGACTTCAGTATTTGCCTAAGAACCCAGTTGACAATGGGTTTGTCTGGTTAAGCTGTGTTATTCAATTTGTTCATCAGCTCAGTGTCTGTTGAACTCTTATTATGAGTCAACCTGGTGTCAGACTGCATTATTCCATTTCTCCTATTGGTTGAGCATACTCTTCATATTTGTATACTCTGATCCACTCAGCTAGATGTGCATGCATTGTTTGTTATTGCTTCTGGAATATGAAGACTTGCTTGGCAGTCCTTGTTTCCCTTTATGTTTCAGGACAGCTAAAGCTACCATTTCTCCATACTGTGATTGGACTCATTCAATGAGGGCTGAGCTGGTTTGTTCTGACAATCTGCGATTCATGAGGACCTGTATTGCACTCCACAAGACCTCTAGAGTACTTCAGTGATAATTCTTTAATTGTATCACATGTAGTTAGTGCATACTAATTTAGAACACATAATTGACTGCACTGTGTCTCAACTTCAGCTAATGCCTTTCTCTTCCTCTGTCATTCTTCAGTCAACATGTAGTTACATCTTTTACAGGTAGTATATTGTTGTTTACAATAGCTAGCCCAACCACCCAGTATTTAGACCTAATTATGCTGTTCATATTGCTTAGCTGTGAGTCAATATTACTTATTTCATAGTTTCCCTCATCCTTTGTGAACATATTACAGCTCACTTATATATGTCTGGATGCCAAAAATTCAGCTACTCTTTATTATGCATCCTTTTACACAGCTAGCCATGCAATGGTCTCTTCAACACAATCCATGAAGGATCACCAAGACTGTTAGAGTCAAGAATACTCAAACCTTGGTATGTTCCTATGAAGACAAAGGCTAGTGTATTAATTACTTAGAATCTGTCTTTCTGAGATTCTTAAGGATGTGTGGGATGTGGAGTAAGTATCAGAAGATATTTGAGTAACTTCATTTTAATAGTTACTTAAATTTAGATCTTAAGTTTAATGGACAAAATATCATGTACTACTAGCGTGAGACAATAGAAGTAATGATATCACTAGTATAGTAGTGCAAAGCTTTATTAATAAGTAGTTGTCTTGTTCAACTTAAGTATGTAGAGTTGTAAATTGGAGTGTAAAAAATGATATTCAGTAGGTATCTAGGTATTCTTATATACTACAGCTAGTACCTTAACTGGAAAGTTTTATACAATGTTGCAAAGGTTCTATTATATTCCAGCTATGGATGACAAACACCAGACGAAGGTAACAAGCAGTGTGTGAATTGCACATATATTCAGTCTTTGGCCTTGAATGGTTTTCTAGCCAAATGCAGGTATGTCAGATATTCCTGAGATATTATATTGGGCAAGTCCTAATCAATAGGACTTGCCTGGCCTGAATTTAGCATTTTATTTACATATTAAACATTATACTGTAATTGGTAGAATGTCTAGCTATGTGTAAGAGTTAAAATAGGATGAAAATAGTCAAAAATAATTTAGAAAATAATTAAGGATTGGTGCTTGAACACTACTTGTACATCTTTAGTTCTTGGGGCCAGCTAGTTGGCACATCATCCATAACAGACTGTGAACTGCATGAAAATACATGGCCTGGAAGAGAGATGGAAAAACTTACACAGATCTCTGGGGCTCATCATAGTGGGATGCTCTATGCACTCCATTTCAGTCTAAATGGTTCATATCATCTATTTTTATCTGTCTGGCACTATTATTGTTGTGCTTCTGCTTTTCTCTTTCTCATAGCTCTTTTACTGCTACTACTTTGATTTCACATTACAGAGGATCATTGCATGCAGTCAATTAATCTCTATCCCACCCCCATCTCTCCTGTGACCTTGCATTGTGTTCTCAACTAGATTTTATCAATACACTAACCTCAGGGACAGGGCCAGGAAAGATTCAGCCAGGTTTTGGTCAACTCAGTTACTGATCTGCCAAATTTTTCTTTACTTTCAACGTCTCAAGATAGATATTGCTATGGAACATTTCCTCATGGTACATACACTCGTCACATATGCCATTGACACAAATACCTTATGTCTGACTTTGCAGAGACAAAAAATGCTATAGGCTTGCAGTTCCAGTCCTTCATGCTGCAGTCCTCCTTGGTCTGTCTTTATCCCTGCTTCCCAAGTCCTCCCCAACCAAACATATAAATACAATAGTTAACTGATATACAAGAATGTTATCGGTGTGCCCATGTCTCCTCAACTATATAGTATTTTGCTATGTCTACATCTTCTCTTTCCATTCCAATTGACATACAAGTTCAGCTCTAGTGCATTCAAGTCTACAAAATTGAATATTAATATGATAAGTTCATGCATGTCCTTCTCATGCATATACACCATTCTCTATCCAGGAACAATGTATCTCTACTGTAGGTTCCTTATATAAATATCAAAGAGAATTGACTAATGCAAAAGAAAAAGGCCAAGAACATCAGTTATTGCATCATTTCCACTCTGTACATTCTTTTCTTTCTGGAATGTCTTGTGCAATGGTATTTCCTGGACTTAGTCGTCGTGACTAACGGAGAGAGACAAGAATCAATGTTTATATCCAATTTGGAAGGAGGTCCGCGATGGATCAAAGGCCTGTATGACTTTGAACACTATTTCTTGTTAGTTATATCAGATGGACTACTGGTTACCATTAGTGCGTGTTATTGAATTAAGATTGCATCATTCTCATCAGGAATCTTCCAGTAGATATGGAAATGTTCCCACCTCTACCTGACAGGCCAGTGATTGAAGTGAAAAGCAAACAGGCTAGGGCAGTCTTATTTGTCAAGAATTTGCAAACGTACTCCCAGTGCTCTAGTACATATACTATGGCAGACCACCGAAATGCCTTGACCTCCCTTCTCGCTTATAAGCCCGCACATTCTGCTGTGTTGGCAAAACCACGTGCTTATCGGCCATAGACTGAGGCCTGATTCCTGAGCTTTCTTCGATCTTACTTTGAACCATCCCGTCCAGAATGCGCATATACCTACTAGTGCTCTTACTCTGGTTACACTGTATTTACTATCGATTTGTACACCCCATCTGTGTTCCCGAACTTCAACTTTCCGTATTCTTGCTTGAATATAAGACCTGAAATTCTGCGTATGTCGTTGTTGGTACCGAGACCACTGGAAGAGAGATCGTGAATACTGTGCAGACTGTAAAACTTATTATAGCCTGGCTTATGATCTATGCTGCCCTGCATTTCACTCTAAATTGCCGCTCACCATATTTATTCGCCCGATGCCGTGGAGCTGTGAGGTAGCAATTCTTTCCTCATGCCAATTTTGTCCGCTTGTTGCGAATCCTGCCCTACAGTGCAGTGCTCTCAGAGCCCACATATCCCATGCTGTGTCCCCAGGACAAAGTGGTTGCAATCAACTCTGTGGGTACCAGTCACCAATCGACCCTTCAGCAGAATACCATCCTTCTAATGGTGGCCTGCCCAGGTCAACGGATCCACACCCCGCTCTATTTCTTTCTGCTACGGTATCACCTGACATTTGGAGCACACCAACCGCTCCACAGTGTCGCTCAATTATTCTTCGCCTCAGAGATTCTCTGCACCTTTGAATTTCATCGTACAAAGACTCGTCACAACCGTAAGTTGCATGGACATCTTGTGGAACAGGAGAAGTTTTCAGGTTCTTCTTGCTGCTGTAAGTCCATCAGTTCTCTTAGGGGCCGTATCGTAATCTCGTACACCAACTCAACCAATCATATTTATTCGTCCGATGCCTTGGGGCTGCACCGTAGCAATTCTTTCCATATACCGATTCTACCGCATCGAGTTCAGACACATAAAATCAACGCATGAAGGCAAAATATTCAATCGCCTCCCACGTATCTCTCGCATTTCAAAATACATGACTACGGCTCATGTGTGCTCTCAGTCTGAACTAGCTTCGGGGACGGAAAGTCGCCAGATGAAGGGCGGTCAACCACGGACAAGAAATTTCCCGTATGTTCCAGCCTCACCGGTACGAAACAAAAACTATGATGGGGGCTTTTCCTATTCCATCGTGCTACATATGATCCTCACACATGCTATCAACCTGGCTTGCTTATTCCAAACTTCGGGGACTACACGAGACGAGCCAGTATCTCTTGATCCGCCGGCGACGTTTATCCAAGTCCTCTGACACCTCGCTTCTCAAATTTGCACTGATACACGCATCGTGCTGCACTTTGCATACCCCTGTCGCGACCACCAAATGTGGCTACGTCCGGCCAGGTATTATATCCTACGGTATGAAAAGTGTCTTCAGACTAAACTTCTAGCGCGCTTCAAGATGTATATGGATTCAGTTGAGATATGCCTTAATATCTCCTATGCAGTGCCCATGTCTTCTACTCGACCTTGAATCCATGAGATCAGTTATAATGAACGAATTCCACAAGAATGTGCTCACTCAGGGTATCTCCTCGAGTCTACATCTTTCCCATGCCTGAGTCCCATACTTCAGTCTCAGTCCACATCCAGGAGGCTATAATCAACGCTAACCTCAATGGCTCAATGCTTTTCAACTTTCTAATGGGTGAATCTCATTTGTAAACGTCAACACCACAAACTTACGTCTGTCAGGTATATATACGATGGTATACGCTGGAACAATGTATCTCTACAGTACGTCACTTCCTTCTACTTGAAAAACAAAAACTTAACAATACGCCGTACAGTGTCCAAAAACCAGCGAGCGTGAACCGTCGTATCGTTCTATCGGCCATATCCACGCTCCACCTGCTTTGCCTCTCCCAGTTCATTTTGGAATGGTATTCCATTGACATGAATGTCGTCGTTAATGGAGACACGCGAGAGACCATTTTGTTTCGACCATGGAAGGGGTCCTCCATGGGCATGGGTTTTTTCTGTATTTCTGACCTATTCTTCGATTGTTGTATCCGATGGACTACTGGTTAATATATTTCGTTAGATCTCTTGCATCGTTCTCATCAATATCTTCACAGATATGGAGGTGCTACCATATCTGGGGACGATCGCTCCGAATAATTTTGGTACCTGTCGCGCTTTTCGTTGCGGAATCCTGTGAGTTACGGATGAAGGTTTTGCATAGTTATTCAACTGACCGCACGTTATCTCAGGTCTCTTCGTCGCCACTACAGCTCTAGCAGGTGTAAACGGTCAGCTACCAAGCGACGTACACGCCAAATTATTCAACAATATCTCAAGTGCATCTATATTCGTGTCGCTTGGCACCACGATGATTACAACCTTTCTTATCGGATACAGAATATATTCAGCTTCTCATGCAAATGGTACACCCTCCAGAAGACTATTTAGTCGTGTTTGGGTTATAGTCATCGAGTCAGCCGCGGTGTACTCCCTCGTACTCTTTGTCGGTGCCATCTACGATGTGCTGCCATCATTCACTGTGTTGGAATCACCCTTGGTTGTAGTTGGGTACTACTCGGAACCAGTGCTGTTCGTTGTTACTGTACGTAGCCTCTATCATCTGGCTCATAATCATGTGTCTCTTACCCAAAATCAGGGAATGGCTCCAACAATTCTTGTCGCTAGAATCGCCCTTACGAATCCCAGCAATACAGTTGCACCGACAGTCACCCACATATCTGGCCTGCAGTTTGGGTCACAGCACGGGAGTGGCGGCAGTAGAGGTACCACCGGTGGTGAAATGAGCGTTTCAGTTCTCGCGGATGATGTGGCGCCGGAGATGGTTGAAATGAAGGGGAATGCACTATGGATGGTACGATTAGAGACGATCAAGTTTAAAGGGCAAAACGGTCCCGCGATTGTAGAGTTGTCGATTATCAAATGCGTTTTTGCGTTTTTACGTTCCAACCATTGTCTCATATATTTCCCTTTAACTATTTATATCCTCTGACCTGTTTACTAGAACCTCGCAATCAAGTGACATAAGTGCTCGTCCCAGCGTCGCCACCAATAATTCATTGCTTCCTTGCTTATGTGGGATCGACATGGTCATTCTAGAGTTATAGAAATCAACGTGGAACCTGGGGATCCCAGCTTCGAAGGCCTAGCTCCAAGAAAGCACATCCCTTGGAGCTAAATTAAATTCAGAATCAAGATCGAATGTTCAAACACTGAATATTTCACTCACCACGCCACTCAAACTCTGTTACATCCCAAAAGCACCGATACCACCGCCACAAACCGCAAAAGGTCCAGCAACTCCAGCCCCATCCCCATCCCCGACGAAGGTGTACACTCTTTCCCTTTCTTCTCCGACGCCCATCTGCATTCATCGCATGGCGCCAGCTCCAATGCACTTCATATCACACATCTGAAAGCTTATATGCGCCATATGAAGGAAATATGTTCTGCCTGCGTCTATTCTAGGCGTCCTGATCCAAGTGCGTGGAGGGAGTGGCGAGAGCGCCGTCACGATGAAATATTTGCATATTGGAGGGCGTCTGTTGCAAATTGTGCTGACTGATGAGAGGATGTGGTATACGGAGGGATAGGCACTCGCCCTGAAGGGCGTTCGCGACCGCGGACCTCGCGTTGCTCCTACAATAGTCGAGAAGCTCTGCGCGGAGCGGGGTGTCTTCGTACAATGCGTTGAATGATGCTGGGATTCTTTGCTCAGACTCTGCGCGCGTTGAAACTGCAATCAAAATGAGAGTGGAGATGTGGGAGCCGATGCAGACATCGATGTTGGCGAAGTTGAGGTACGGTCCATTCTGGAACGATGCGTTACCATTGGAGGCGATGGATTCTGGAATACCCGTTGAGGAACCCGATACGTTGCCTATCCGTGAGCCGCGATATAGCTCCCACTCGGCGGTATACATGCCCTTCCCTCACCAAAAATAGCGTAACGAATGTGTTTTCATTGCGGCGCATGGCTTCTTCTCGTTCATAATCGAACCTATGCCGCCCAGTCCTGACCCCAGTCCTCTTTTCGCTTCCAATCCTCAACGGGTCGTAGCACCATGCAGAAAGGTTCAAAGGTTGCCAAGAAAAAGGTTCACCACATACACTTGGTATATTGGCTCTGTGTTCTCAGAGTAGTAGATTGGCGGTATCGAGCGCGTATGTGTATTCAGAGAGGGATCGGGAATGAGAATGGATCTACAATGGGGATGTTCAGAGTGTGTTGAATACACTATAGACGAGGGTATCTGTTTAAGGATAATAATGCACTGGGTTGAAGGGATGGGAGCGTTGGTTGGTAGTACATTGGCGTAACTGGAGTATATCTTACTGTTCACCGGTTGAGATAAAAGCGGGAAGATAATGGGTGGAGAATGAAGGAGATCACGGTGAGCCTTGGAGGGAGGGAGAGAGCACGTTGAAGGCAAGGCGTTTCAGCAAGCGAGCAAATTGAATATAACGAACGAGACACCGTATGCAGACAATTTGATGGTCCATTCAGTCGCCGTTCGTGGGAAGGAGAGGTCTTCGTGATGTTTCAAATGAGATGCTTGTCGGTAAAGTGATTATGTATCTAGGCAATTGGTATTACCGAGGAGTCAAAGGCCTAGTATCGGAAGATGTAGATGGAGTCTTGGGTAAATTGGGGAGAGGAACTCGGGAATTGCTCGGGAAGGGACAAAAACGAATCGAACTGTATTCGATGACAAATCTCTGACCACGTGCTAAACGATTTCGCCCCTAAATCGAACTATTGACTTTGACCGAATCAACTTGTAACATTCTACGTCCTACTCGACGGCATAGATCAAGTAAATGCCAATCCTTGCCGTATCATGTTCACCGCTACGTTAAATTGCGGATTGACTAGATCTACGTGTTATGTAATGAGCTTTGCGACAACAGGCATGAATATGACATTATCATGAAAGAATATTAATAGTCAACACAGTTAAGCTCTCAATTGCAAATGTCTATTTATCAATTGTACAATGGTAGCTAGAGGCATATATTATCGCATTGATACATCAGTGTTTATTTTCTTACTAGCTTTTAAAACACTGTTCAATTTATATGAGTTTTACAGAGTCTTAAAACGATTAATTACACATACACGTTGAAGATTCCGGGTTCTTCGAGAGAGATGGGGCAACAGTAGACTGGGTAGTGTTGATACTAGGATTTTTCTCTCGATATGAGTATAATGTGTTATATGTCAAAGTTCTGTGGCATCAGTTGAAGGGTGGTTAATGACGAACAAGAAATTTCCCGTATGTTCCAGCCTCACCAGCACGAGACAGAAACCCCTATTTCATCGTGCTACATATGATCCTCACACATGCTATCAACCTGACTTCCTTATTCCAAACTATAAGGACTCCACGAGACGAGCCGGTATCTCTTGTCCGCCGGCGACGTTTATCCAAGTCCTCTGACACCTCGCTTCTCAAATTTGCAGTGATACACGCATCGTGCTGCACTTTGCATACCCTGTCGCGACCACCAAATGTGGCTACGTCCGGCCAGGTATTATATCCTACGGTATGAAAAGTGTCTTCAGACTAAATTTCTAGCGCGCTTCAGGATGTATATGGATTCAGTTGAGATATGCCTTAATATCTCCCATGCAGTGCCCATGTCTTCTACTCGACCTTGAATCCATGCGATCAGTTATAATGAACGGAATTCCACAAAAATCTGCTCACTCAGGGTATCTCCTCGAGTCTACATATTCCCCATGCCTGAACCCCATACTTCAGTCTCAGTCCACATCCAGGAGGCTATAATCAACGCTAGCCTGAATGCCTCAATGTTTTTCAACTTTGTAATGGGTGAATCTTATTTTTCAATCTCAACATCAAAACTTACGTCTGTCAGGTATATATACGATGGTATATGCTGGAACAATGTATCTCTACAGTACGTCGCTTCCTTCTACTTGAAAAAACAAAAACTCAACAAAACGCCGTAAAGTGTCCAAAAACCAGCGAACATGAACCGTCGTGTCGTTCTATCGGCCATATCTGCGCTCTACCTGCTTTGCCTCTCCGAATTCATTATGCAATGGCATTCCATTGACTTGGATGTCGTCGTTAATGGAGACACGCGAGAGACTATTTTTGTTTCGACCATGGAAGGGGTCCTCCATGGGCATGGGTATTTTCTGTATTTCTGTTCTATTCTTCGTTTGTTGTATCCGATGGACTACTGGTTAGTATATTTCGTTAGATCTCTTGCATCGTTCTCATCATTGTCTTTACAGATATGGAGATGCTACCATGTCTGGGGACAATCGTCCCGAATAATTTTGGTACCTGTCGCACTTTTCGTTGCGGAATCCTGTGAGTTACAGATGAAGGTTTCGCATAGTTATTCGACTGACCGCACGTTATCTCAGGTCTCTTCGTCGCCACTACAGCTCTAGCAGGTGTAAACGGTCAGCTACCAAGCGACGTACACGCCAAATTATTCAACAATATCTCAAGTGCATCTATATTCGTTTCGCTTGGCACCACGATGATTACAACCTTTCTTATCGGATACAGAATATATTCAGCTTCTCATGCAAATGGTACACCCTCCAGAAGACTATTTCATCGTGTTTGGGTCCTGGTCATCGAGTCAGCCGCGGCGTACTCCCTCGTACTCTTTGTCGGTGCCATTTACGATGTGCTGCCATCATTCACTGTGTTGGAATCACCCTTGGTTGTAGTTGGGTACTACGTGCAACCAGTACTGTTCTTTGTTACTGTACGTAGCCTCTGTCATCTGGCTCATAATCATGTGTCTCTTACCCAAAATCAGGGGATGGCTCCGACCATTCTTGTCTCTAGAATCGCTCTTACGAGTCCCAGCAATGCGGTTGGACCGACAGTCACCCACATATCTGGCCTGCAGTTTGGGTCGCAGCACGGGAGTGGCGGTGGTAGAAATACCACCGGAGGTGAAATGAGCGTTTCAGTTCTCGCGGATGATGTGGCGCCGGAGATGGTTGAAATGAAGAGGGAATGTACTGTGGATGGTGCGATTAGAGACGATCAGGTTTAAAGGGCAAAACGGCCCCGCGATTGTAGAGTTGTCGATTATCGAATTGGGCTTTCGCAACTTTGCGTTTCAACCTTTGTCTCGTATATTTTTTTCCCATGGACTATTTATACCCCGTCATTTGTTTTTTTTTTTTTTTTAAAAAAAGGAACCCCGTAATCAAGTGACATAAGTACTTATATTAGACGCCCAGCGAGCCACCAATAATCCATTGCTTCCTTGTTCATGTAAGGTTGACAAGATCATTTTAGCGTAACGTAGAACCTGTGAGGTCCTACTTCGAATGCTTAGACTCAAGAAAGCCCATCCCTTCGAGCTAGATCACATTCAGAGCCAAGATCGAATGCGCAAACGCTGAATATTTCACTCACCACGGTATTCAAGCTCTATTACAGCCCAACAGCACCGATACCAGCACCACAAACCGCACAAGACCCGGCAACTCCAGCCCTATCCCCATCCCTTTCTTCCCCGACGCCTATCCGCATCCGCCGCATGGCGCCAGCGCCTACTTCACGTCATGAATTCGAAAACTTGTATGCGCCATACGAAGCAAATGTGTTCTGCCCGCGTCCATTCTAGGCATCTTGGTTCAAGCGCGGTGAGGGAGTAGCGAGAGCGCTGTCACAAAATATTTACATATTAGAGGGCGTCTGTTGCGGGCTGTGCTGGAGCTGATGTGAGGAAGTGGTATACGGAGGGATAGGCACTCGTGCCGAAGGGCATTCACGACCGCGGACTTCGCGTTGCTCCTACAATAGTCAAGAAGCTCTGCGCGGAGGGGGTGTCTTCGTATAATGCCCTGAATGATGCTGGGATTCTTTGATCAGATTCTACGCGCGCGCAACTGCTATCAGAATGAGAGTGGAGTCGTGGGTGCCGATGCAGATATGAATGTGGGCGAAGGTGGGGTACGGTCCAGTCTGTGTTACCATTGGAGGCGATGGTTTCTGGGCCCGCTGAGGAAGCGGACATGTTGCCTATCCGTAAGCCGCGATTTAGCTCCCACTCGGTATACATGTCCTTCCCCACACCAGAAGTAGCATAACGAATGTGTTTTCATTGCGGCGCATGGCTTCTCGTTCATAATCGAACCTATGCCGCCCACTCCTGACCTCAGTCCTCTTTCCGCTTTCAATGCTCAAAGCGTCGCAGTACCGTACAGAAAGATTCGAAAGTTGCCGAGTAGAGGGTTCACCATGTACACTTGGTACATTAGCCAAGTGTTCTCAGAGTGGTAGATTGGCGGTATCGAGCGTATGTACGTGCTTAGAGAGGGGTCGCGAAAGAGAATGGATAGACATTGGGGATGTGTGGGAGAGCTGAATACACAGTAGATGAGGAGTATCTGCTTGGGACAATAATGAATTGAGTTGAAAGGCTGGGAGTGTTGGTTGGTAGTACATTGGCGTAACTGTCATATCTTACTGTTCACCGGTTGAGATTAAAGCGAGAAGATAATGGGAGGAGAATGAAGGAAATCACGGTGCGCCTTGGAGGTAAGGAGAGAGCACGTCGAAGGCAAGGCGTTTCATCAAGTGAGCAGCTTGAATATAACGAATGAGACACCGTATGCAGACAATTTGATGGTCCGTTCAGTCGCCGTTCGCGGGGAGGAGAGGTCTTCGTGATGTTTCACATGAGATGCTTGTGGGTGAAGGGATTATGTATCTAGACAATTGATATTATCGAGAAGCCAAAGACCTAGTATTGGAAGGTGTACGTGGAGTCTTGCGTAACTTGAGGGAGAGGAACTTGGGAAGGGCCAAAAACGAATCGAACGAATGTTTTCGATGACAAATCTCTGACCACGTGCTAAACAATTTCGCCCCTAAATCGAACTATTCGCTTTTGACCGGATCAACTTCCAACGTCTTATACCCTACTCGACGGTATAGATCAAGTAAATGCCAATCTTTGCCGTATCATGTTCGCCGCTACGTCAAATTGCTGATTGACTAGATCTAAGTGTTATGTAATGAGCTTTGCGACAACAGGCATGAATATGACATTACTATCATGAAAGAATGTTATAAGTCAACACAGTTAAGCTCTCAATTGCAAATGTCTATAGTATCAATTGTACAATGGTAGCTAGAAAGCATATATGATCGCATTGATACATCAGTGTTTATTTTCTTACTAGCTTCTAAAACACTGTTCAATTTATATAAGTCTTACAGAGTCTTAAAACGACTAATTACACATTCACGTTGAAAATTCCGGGTTCTTCGAGAGAGATGGGGCAACAGTAGACTGAGCAGTGTTGATACTAGTACTTTGTCTCTCGATATGAGTATAATATATTATATGTCAAAGT
Organism: Psilocybe azurescens; assembly: GCA_023853785.1. Taxonomy (NCBI): domain Eukaryota; kingdom Fungi; phylum Basidiomycota; class Agaricomycetes; order Agaricales; family Agrocybaceae; genus Psilocybe; species Psilocybe azurescens. The sequence goes on from JAJIRX010000970.1 coordinate 20,871, forward strand.
TTTACGGCACGAGACAGAAACTGTGATGGGACCTTTCGTATTCTATCGTGCTACATATGATCCTCACACATGCTATCAACATGACTTTCAACCTGACTTCCTTATTTCGAACTATAAGGACTCCACGAGACGAGCCGGTATCTCTTGTCCGCCGGCCACGTTTATCCAAGTCCTCTGACACCTCGCTTCTCAAATTTGCAGTGATACACGCATCGTGCTGAACTTTGCATACCCCTGTCGCAACCACCAAATGTGGCTACGTCCGGCCAGGTATTATATCCTACGGTATAAAAAGTGTCTTCAGACTAAACTTCTAGCGCACTTCAGGATGTACATGGATTCAGTTGAGATATGCCTTAATATCTCCAATGCAGTGTCCATGTCTTCTATTCGCCTTGAATCCATGCGATCAGTTATAATGAACAAATTCAATAAGAATATGCTCACTCAGGGTATCTCCTCGAGTCTACATATTCCCCATGCCTGAACCCCATACTTCAGTCTCAGTCCACATCCAGGAGGCTATAATCAACGCTAACCTCAATGGCTCAATGCTTTTCAACTTTCTAATGGGTGAATCTCATTTGTCAATGTCAACTCCACAAACTTACATCTGTCAGGTATATATACGATGGTATACGCTGGAACAATGTATCTCTACAGTATGTCACTTCCTTCTACTTGAAAAACAAAAACTTAACAATACGCCGTACAGTGTCCAAAAACCAGCGAACATGAACCGTAGTGTCGTTCTATCGGCCATATCTATGCTCCATCTTCTTTGCCTCTCCCAGTTCATTTTGGAATGGTATTCCATTGACTTGGATGTCGTGATTAATGGAGACACGCGAGAGACTATTTTTATTTCGACCGTGGAAGGAGGTCCCCCATGGGTCTGGGTATTTGCTGATTTTCTGACCTACTCTTCATTTGTTGTATCCGATGGACTACTGGTGACTATGTTTTATTAAATCTCTTGTATCGTTCTCATCAATGTGGCTACAGATATGGAGGTGCTACCATATCTGGGGACAATCGCTCCGAATAATTTTGGTACCTGTCGCACTTTTCGTTGCGGAATCCTGTAAGTTACGGATGAAGGCTTCGCATAGTTATTAGACTGACCGCATGTTATCTCAGGTCTCTTCGTTGCCTCTATAGCCCTAGCAGGTGCAAACGGTCAGCTAACCAGCGACGTAAACGCCAAATTATTCAACCGCATCTCAAGTGCATCTAAATTTGTGTCGCTTAGCACTACGATGATTACAACCTTCCTCATTGGATATAGAATATATTCAGCCACTCGTGCAAACGGTACACCTTCAAGAAGACTATTTCATCGTATTTGGGTTATAGTCATCGAGTCAGCCGCGGTGTACTCCTCGTGCTCCTCGTCAATGCCATCTGCTCTGTGAATCCATTATTCATTGTGTTGATATCACCCTTGGTTGTAGTTGGGTACTACGTGGAACTAGTGCAGATCTTTGTTATTGTACGTAGCCTCTATCATCTGGCTCATAATCTTGTGTCTCTTACACAAAAATCAGGGGATGGCTCCTACAATTCTTGTCGCTAGAATCGCCCTTACAAATCCCAGCAATACAGTTGCACCGACAGTCACCCACATATCTGGCTTGCAATTTGGGTCACAGCACGAGAGTGGCGCCAGTAGAGATACCACCGGAGGTGAAATGAATGTTTCAGTTCACACAGATAATGTGACGCCTGAGCAGGAGGTTGAAGTGAAGACGGAATGTGCTGTGGATGGTACGTTTATAGAAGGTCAGGTCTGAAGCGTAAAAGGCGCTGTCATTGTGGTAGAGATTTCGATTATTTAATCCCTGTTTCCGCGTCTTTACCTTCCTACCTTTGTATTGACTATTTATACCGCGTCATCTGTTTAAAATTTAATTTTGGTCAAGTGGTATAAGTATCTGTATTGGACGCTCAACGTCGCCACTAACAATTCAGTCCTTCCTCAGTGCACATGTATGGTTGACATAAGTAGTCCAAAAGCTCTGGTCTTCTGCAAATTAATGTGGAACCTCGGAAGTCGCATCTTTGAATGCTTAACTTCACGAATGCTCGTCCCTTCGAGATAGATCAGATTCTGAATCAAGATTGAACGCCTCAAACGCTGAATGTTCCACTCACCGCAATCAAACTCTGCTACAGCCCGACAGCATAGACAGCACCAGAATCAGCACCAACCGTACGATACCGGTATTGAAGCCCCATCCGCCACTCCCAACGCAAGCCTGCACTCTTTCCCTTTGCTTTCCCCATTGACGGCCGTCCCCATCCACCACGTTCACCCCCCGACGGGAGCAGTGCCCGACGCACTTCACGTCCCATACCAGGCATATAGAAAACGATTATATGTGCCATACGAAGGAAATAGTGTCCTGCTTGCGTTTATCCCAGGAGCCCTGGTACAAGCATGGTGAGGTAGCGGCGAGAGCGCTGCCACGATGAAAGATTTGCATATTGGAGGGCATCTATTGCGGACTGTGCTGAAACAATGTGAGGAGGTGGGATAGGGAGGGATAGGCACTCCCTCTGCATGACGTTCGCGACCGCGGACCGCGCGTAGCACCCGCAACAATCGAGAAGCTGGGCAGAGAGAAGGGTGTCTTCGTACAATACGTTGAATGATGCTGGGAATCTTTGCTCAGATTCTGCGCACGTGGAACTGCAATCAGAATGAGAGTGGAGTCGTGGGTGCCGATGCAGATACGAATGTGGGCGAAGGTGAGGCACGGCTCATTCTAGAATGATGTGTTACCATTGGAGGCGAAGGATTCTGGAATATCCGCTGAGGAAGCGGACATGTTGGCTGTCCGTGAGCCTCGATATAGCTCCCACTCGGCGGTATACACGCCCTTCCCCCCACCAAAAATAGCGTAACGAATGTGTTTTCATTGCGGCGCATGGCTTCTCGTTCATAAACGAACCTATGTCGCCCACTCCTGACCTCAGCCCTCTTTTCGCTGCCAATCTTCAAAGCGTCGCAGTACCGTACAAAAAGATTCGAAGGTTTCCGAGTAGAGGGTTCACCATGTACACTTGGTACATTAGCCAAGTGTTCTCAGAGTGGTAGATTGGCGGTATCGAGCGTATGTGCGTACTTAGAGAGGGGTCGCGAAAGAGAATGGATAGACAATTGGGATGGGTGGGGAGAGCTGAATACACAGTAGATGAGGAGTATCTGCTTGGGACAATAATGAATTGAGTTGAAAGGCTGGGAGCGTTGGTTGGTAGTACATTGGCGTAACTGTCATATCTTACTGTTCACCGGTTGAGATTAAAGCGAGAAGATAATGGGTGGAGAATGAAGGAGATCATGGTGAGCCATGAAGGAAGGGAGAGAGCACGTAGAAGGCAAGGCGTTTCATCAAGTGAGCAGCTTGAATATAACGAACAAGACACCGTATGCAGACAATTTGATGGTCCGTTCAGTCGCCGTTCGCGGGAAGGAGAGGTCTTCATGATGTTTCACATGAGATGCCTGTGGGCGAAGGGATTATGTATCTATACAATTGATATTATAGAGAAGCTAAAGGCCTAGTATCGGAAGGTGTACGTGGAGTGTTGCGTAACTTGGGAGAGAGGAACTTGGGAGGGGGCAAAACGAATCGAACGAATGTTTTCGATGACAAATCTCTGACCACGTGCTCAACGATTTCGCTCAACTTGTAACGTTCTACGCCCTACTCGACGGCATAGATAAAGTAAATGCCAACTGTTGCCTTATCATGTTCACCGCTACGTCAAATTTCTGATTGACTAGATATACGTGTTATGTAATGAACTTTGGGACAACAAGCAACACAGTTAAGCTCCCACTAGCAAATGTCTACATTATCGATTGTACAATGATAGCTAGAAAGCATATATGATCACATTCATACATCAGTTTTTATTTTATTACTAGCTTCTAAAACACTTTTCAATTTATATAAGCCTTACAGAGTCTCAGAACGATTAATTACACATACTTACACGTTGAAAGCTACGGGTTCTTCGAGAGAGATGGGATAACAGTAGACTGGGTAATGTCGATACTGGGACTTTGTCTGTCGATATACATTCATATGAGTATGATATATTATATGTCAAAGTTTTACGGCACCAGGTGAAGGGCGGTCAATCACGGACAAGAAATTTCCTGTATGTTCCAGCCTCACCAGCACGAGACAGAAACCCCTGTTTCATCGTGCTACATATGATCCTCACACATGCTATCAACCTGACTTGCTTATTTAAAAATACAAGGACTCCACGAGACGAAACCAGTATCTCTTGTCCGCCGGCCACGTTTATCCAAGTCCTCTGACACCTCGATTCTAAATTTGCACTGATACACGCATCGTGCTGTACTTTGCATACCCCTGTCGCGACCACCAAATGTGACTACGTCCGGCCAGGTATTATATCCTACGGTATAAAAATTGTCTTCAGACTAAACTTCTAGCGCGCTCCAGGATGTATATGGATTCAGTTGAGATATGCCTTAATATCTTACATGCAGTGTCCATGTCTTCTATTCGCCTTGAATCCATGCGATCAGTTATAATGAACAAATTCAATAAGAATCTGCTCGCTTAGGGTATCTCCTCGAGTCTACATATTCCACCATGCCTGAACCCCATACTTCAGTCTCAGTTCACGTCCAGGAGGCTATAATCAACGCTAGTCTCAATGCCTCAATGCTTTTTAACTTTCTAATGGGTGAATCTCATTTGTCAATGTCAACACCACAAACTTATGTCTGTCTTACGTCTGCCAGGGTATATATACGATGGTATACGCTGGAACAATGTATCTCTACAGTACGCCACTTCCTTCTACTTGAAAAACAAAAACTTAACAATACGCCGCAGTGTCCAAAAAACCAGCGAACATGAGCCGGCGTGTCGTTCTATCGGCCATATCTGCGCTCCACCTGCTTTGCCTCTCCCAGTTCATTTTGGAATGGTATTCCATTGACTTGGATGTCGTGATTAATGGAGACACGCGAGAGACTATTTTTATTTCGAACATGGAAGGAGGTCCCCCATGGGTCTGGATATTTTCTGATTTTTGTTCTATTCTCCGTTTGTTGTATCCGATGGACTACTGGTGACTATGTTTTGTTAAATCTCTTGCATCGTTCTCATCAATGTGCATACAGATATGGAGGTGCTACTATATCTGGGGACGATCGCTCCGAATAATTTTGGTACCTGTCGCGCTTTTCGTTGCGGAATCCTGTCAGTTACGAATCAAGGTTTTGCATAGTTATTCGTCTGACCGCACGTTATCTCAGGTCTCTTCGTCGCCATTACAGCTCTAGCAGGTGCAAACGGTCAGCTACCGGGCGACGTACACGCTAAATTATTCAACAATATCTCAAGTGCATCTATATTCGTTTCGCTTGGCACCACGATGATTACAACCTTTCTTATCGGGTATAGAATATATTTAGCCTCTCGTGCAAACGGTACACCTTCGAGAAGACTGTTCAATCGTGTTTGGGTTCTAGTCATTGAGTCAGCCGCGGCATACTCCCTCGTGCTCCTTGTCGATGCTATCTGCTATGTGCTTCCATCATTCAATGTGTTGGAATCATCTTTGGTTGTAGTTGGGTACTACTTGGAACCAGTGCTGTTCTTTGTTACTGTACGTAGCCTCTACCATCTAGCTCATAATCTTGTGTCTCTTACCTAGAATCAGGGGATGGCTCCAACAATCCTTGTCGCTAGAATCGCCCTTACAACACCACCCAGAAATACAGTTGCACCGATAGTCACTCACATATCTGGCTTGCAGTTTGAGTCGCAGCACGGAAGTGGTGTCAGTAGAGATACCACCGCAGGTGAAATGAGCGTTTCAGTTCTCGCGGATGATGTGGCGCCGGAGATGGTTGAAATGAAGGGGAATGCACTATGAATGGTACGATTAGAGACGATCAGGTTTAAAGGACAAAACGGCCCCGCGATTGTAGAGTTGTCGATCGAATGGGTTTTTGCGACTTTACGTTCCAACCTTTGTCTCATATTCCCATTGACTATTTATACCCCGTGATCTGTTTACAAGAACCTCGCAATCAAGTGACATAAGTGCTCGTCCCACCGTCGCCACCAATAATTCATTGCTTCCTTGCTTATGTGGGATCGACATGGTCATTCTAGAGTTATAGAAATCAACGTGGAACCTGGGAGATCCCAGCTTTGAAGGCCTAGCTCCAAGAAAGCACATCCCTTGGAGCCAAATTAAATTCAGAATCAAGATCGAATGTTCAAACACACACACCACATCACTCAAACTCTATTACAGACCAACAGCACCGATACCACCGCCACAAACAGCAAAAGGCCCAGCAACTCCAGCCCCATCCCCATCCCCGACGAAGGTGTACACTCTTTCCCTTTCGTCCCCGACGCCCGTCTCCATTCGTTGCACGACACCGGCGCCCAACGCACTTCACGTCACAAACCCGAAAGCTTGTATACGCTGTATGAAGGAAATATATTCTGCCCACGTCTATTCCAGGCGTCGTAGTTCAAGGCCTGTGAGGGGAGGGGAGTGGCGAGAGAGCTGTCATGATGAAATATTGGCATATTAGAAGGCGTATGTTGCGACTTATGCTGAAGCTGATGTGAGGAAGCTGTATGGGGAGGGATACACACTCCCCCTCCAGGGAGTTTGGGCCCGCGGACCTCCCGTCGCAACCCATAATAATCGAGAAGCTGGGCATAGAGAGGGATGTCTCAGCACGATGCCTTGGGTAGTGCAGGGGTTCCTCAATCAGATTCTGCACGCGTTCAACAGCTATCAGAATGAGAGTTAGACGTGGTCGCTGATGCTGACATGGATGTGGACGAAGGTAAGGCGCTGTCCATTCTGGAATGATGTGTTACTGTTGGAGGCGACGGATTCTGAGATACCCGCTGAGGACACGAACATGTTGCCTATCCGTGAGCCGCGATGTAGCTCCCACTCGCCGGTATACACGTCCTTCTCCACACGAAAGTAGCGTAACGACTCGTTGCGGTGCATGGCTTCTCGTTCATAATCGAACCTATGGCGCTCACTCCTGACCTCAGTCCTCTCTTCACTTCCAATCCTCAACGAGTCGCAGCACCGTACAGAAAGCTTCGAAGATTTCCGAGTAGAAGGTTGCCCATGTATACTTGGTATATTGGCCATGTGTTCTCAGAGTGGTAGATTGACGGTATCGAGCGCGTATGTGTATTCAGAGAGGGGTCGGAAAGAGAATGGATCAACGATGGGGATGTGTAGGGAGAGCTGAATACACGGTAGACGAGGAGTATCGGCTTGAGGAATGGAATAAGGCACTAAGTTAAAAGGCTGGGAGCGTCAGTTTGTAGTACATTGGCGTAACTGCCATATGTCTTACTGTTCACCGGTTGAGATAAAAGCGGGAAGATGATGGGCGGAGATTACCGTGAGCTTTGAAGGGAAGAAGAGATCACAAGATGAGGCGATGCATCAAGTGGGCAGCTTGAATATAACGAACGAGCATTATTTTTCAACAAATCCACACCGTATGCAGAGATAGTTTGATAGTCTGTTCACTCGCCGTTTGCGGAAGGAGTGGTCTTCGTGATGTTTCAGACGAGAAGCTCGTTGGCGAAAGGATTGCGCATCAAGACAATTGATATTACAAAGAAGCCAAAGGAGAAGCTTCGGAAGGTTTATGTGGAATCTTGCATAACTTGGGGAGGGGAAGGCAAGGGGAAGGGGCAAAACAAATCGAATGCATGATTCCGATGACAAATCTCTGACCACGTGCTAAACGACTTCGCTTTTGACCGGATCAACTTGTAACGTTCTACGCCCTACTCGACGGCATAGATAAAGTAAATGCCAATCTTTGCCGTATCATGTTCACCGCTGCGTCAATTTTTGATTGATTAAATCTACTTTCTATGTAATGACCTTTGCGACGACAGGCATGAATATGACATTATCATGAAAGAATGTCATCAGTCAACACAGTTAAGCTCCCACTAGCAAATGTCTACATTACCTATTGTATAATGATAGCTAGAAAGCATATATGATCACATTCATACATCAGTTCTTACTTTCTTACTAGCTTCCAAAACACTGTTCAATTTATATAACTCTTACAGAGTCTTAGAACAATTAATTACACATACACGTTGAAAATCACGGATTCTTCGAGGGAGATGGAGTAGCAGTAGACCGAGTAATGTTGAGACTGAGACTTTGTCTGTAAATATACATCTATATGAGTATAATATGCCGTATGTCAAATTTTTGTGGAATTTTACTCACGTCCACACAATCTTAGTTGTTTACTGGATTAAGAATGGGGATTCACTGACAACCGTGTTGAAAACCCTTGTAACGGTGAAAACAGGAAGCTCCCTAGAGGTGTGGGATGCCGACTCAGTGCTAGTCGCACTAATAGAAGACGATGGCAGACTACTGCTGGTTACCCGCTGATATCAATTCAGAGATTCAGTTCCATAGTTTCAAAATAAACCCAATTGATGCCTACCGCCGATTCCACCCCAACCATATACGCAAAGGTCATGAGAACGATATGATAGAGTCGCATGATGATACTGGTGCAATTTTCTTGAGCATCTTCTAGCTTTATAACTCGATGCTTCATAGTACGTCTACCCTGTTTTCTGTCAGAAGATCAACTCGGATATCTCGAAACTCTTAACCGCGCTCAGGAGACGAAAGCGCAACAGTGGATGGGAGCACATTAGCAATAGCCTCAGTTTTAGAAGGAAGAACTAGGGCTTGAATAATCGGATATCAATTTCCGAGGCGGTTATTTTTTACCAGGGTCTTTCATGGGGCGAATGCTTCATCTGGTGGCGAATTGCCCAAATTTGACCATTTTTAGCAATCAGAATTTGATTGAGGATTTGACTTATGAAATTAATCAATGCCAGTATCTGCTGTTCGTTTGTGATCATTTGATAGTGAATAATTGCACAGAATGTTTATTTTGACTCCAGATCATGGGTTTAAAAGAGAAAAATCAAGTATCTCAGACGATACCCAAATCGTATATAAAACACCGCTCTTCTGCTTCTTGTTCATAATTACATATATCCCATCTTCCTTTGACATGCGCCTAGTATCGGTGTCCTTCCTTGTAGTCTCATGTGCTACACGTAGCTTTGCGAGCATTGGTCCCACATCAGACCTATATATCAATGCTATTGTATCACCGGACGGTTATAATCGCTCGTGAGTCGGATGACCATTGTTCACATTTGTCACAGGTTTCTGATTGCATGTTGCTCCACCCGGCGTCAGTGCTGTTTTAGCAGGAGCTAATGCGACGTCTGCAATCTTCCCGGGGCCCTTATTACAGCGAACAAGGTAGGGAACCTTAGTATACGAGGTGGAACCGCACGTTAAAATTGTTTCCCACCTTATGTCTTTAGGGAGACACCTTCAGTGTGAACGTGGTGGACCAGTTAACTGACACAACCATGTTGATGAGCCCAAGTATTGTACGAGAGCTCTTTGTCTCTTACTGTATTACGACCTGATTCCTCGTTTACTACAGCACTGGCATGGGCTATTTCAGACAGGGAGCACCTGGGCAGATGGGGTTGTCGGGGTGACCCAATGTCCCATAACGCCCAATAACTCCTTTACCTACCAATTTAGCGTTCCAGAAGAAGCCGGAACCTACTGGTATCACTCACACTATTGTAAGTTACCACCTGGGAGTTACTCTGTTTTATACAGCCTTGCTGACAACTCATCAAGCTACGCAATACTTTGACGGGCTCAGGGGATCGCTTGTAGTATACGATCCCTCAGATCCCTACCTTTCCAGGCAAGCTTCATGATACTGCGCATGATCGTAGGTGACCCTCTGATATTTTCTCATAGTTATGATTATGATGACGGTAATCAAATCCCTTCTTTATCCGTTCTATAAATAGACTGGGCGCTAAGCGGAGATACAGAGACCACCATCATCACGCTCGCGGATTGGTGAGTTGATTAGATGGTTCGAAACGGATTCTCAGACTTTATTCACATTACAGGTATCACCTTGTTGCTCCGCAAGAGGTTATCGAACAGGTCATTCCTACCTCGGATGCCACTCTCATCAACGGTCTGGGCAGCTATGCGGGAGGCCCTACATCGGCAAAACGGCGCAGACCATACATTGCAATACAAAGTCCTTGTAAGGTAGCTAAGGCCACTAATGCCCAAAAGGCAATGAATAGTCAAACCTGAAGACTACATTTTGGTAAGGACCAGTCATGATTTACTTGTTATAAAACTTTGGTTACCTTGTAAGGTAGCCTAAAAAATTAGTTAACCTTGCATGAATGTCCTGCTATGCCGGAGTAAAAAGATTTAAATTGTAGGTCCCTCCATTTGTTTATCTGATAAAAGAGAACAGCTATACTCATATTTTACCCTGTTTCTGCACTGTAGCATATAATATATGCTACTTGCTGGAATTGAACTGTCACCTTCATAGAACCCAGCCAATGGCATCCTGACTACTACACCAAGTCGTCATTGTGAAATTTACAACGTAATTGAATATGTACCGATCTGGAAAGCCCACACTTAGTAAAATTTCCTTGTTCGGCATCCTTGCCTGGATATTCAATTGTATGCAAATGTTTCCGAGCCTCATAAATACCTAGGCAATTCTTTAATAAATATGACTGAAGGCCAAAACTTTGCAAGGCATTAAATTGATGCCAAAAATGTTTGTTTCATTACAAGATCATTAGAAAATTATACAAAAATTACCGTCAACTATCATGGGCCAGTAATGGTTAGGACACTATCAAAAGTTAACCAATGTTTACTAAGACATTTAAAGATGATCGAAAGTTTGGTTAAGCATTCAAAGATTTCGCAAGGATTCCGGAAACTATATATGGCAATATATTAATTGCAAAAGACTTCCTGATTATCTAAGATCCACAATGCAAAGTATTGTTTTGTCGCTTTTGCCGATGTACATCTGCGCTTGCAGTCATATCGGTGATAGCAAAAAACGTTACCGCTTTCGTCTTGTCTCTATCTCCTGTGATCCAAACTTCACATTTTCAATAGATGGTCATGCTATGGTATTTAATGAATTGCTGCACCTTTCTCTGACAGATAACTGACTACATATCGTATCACATCCAGACCATTATTGAAGCAGATGGCGTCAATACGCAGCCTCTCGTTGTTGATTCGATCCAGATATTTTCCGGACAGCGCTATTCATTTATTCTCACAGCCGATCAAGCTATTGACAATTACTGGATCCGTGCCAATCCCGGACCAACAGGAACTTCCGGCTTTGATGGTGGCATAAACTCCGCCATTCTCAGATACGTTAATGCTACAGTTGAAGACCCGATAACAAACAGCACATCCAGCAATCCATTGGTAGAGAGCAATCTCGTCCCACTCGATGGCGCCTCCGCACCGGGAGTAGCGGGGTTGGTTTGGCAGACGTCAATATCAATCTGGACTTTAGATTCAATGGCGCTCAGTTCACTGTCAACGATGTGGCTTGAGTGACGCCGACTGTCCCGGTATTGCTTCAGATAATGAGCGGTACACTAACTGCACAGGATTTACTTCCGTCGGGACCGATTTATTTTCTGCCTCCTAATCAGGTTATCGAAATTTCAATGCCCGGTGGATCTGCTGGATCACCTGTAAGTCCTTTCACTCTCGTTAACGAGTAAGTTGGAAGCATCAATAATGATTATTTCATGCCTTCTAGCATCCACTACATTTACACGGGGTACGTAACATAATTAAAAGTATTAAATACTGCACCTAACGCGACTGTTACTCAAGCATACCTTCTCTGTTGTACGAAGTGCCGGAAATGCCACGTACAACTACGATAATCCAATCAGACGAGATGTTGTAAGCACCGGAAGTGACACCCCTGATAATGTTACAATCCGTTTCACGACCGACAATTCTGGTCCTTGGATTTTGCATTGGTGGGTGAAATATTCATCTTCTGTATTTTTCGTCTAAATGTTCTGTTCTTGGATCGTGCGCCAAATAAAGTTACATCGACTGGCACCTCGACACATAAGTCATCTCATGTAGTATTTACGAAGTGGTTTCAGATTTAAACCTGACATCTGCTTAATGCAGAGGATTTGCGGCCGTCATGGTAGAAGGTGTCGACACCGTGGAGAACAGTACTGCATCCAGTAAGCCACTTGTATTCTTCATTTGAGAGCACAATAATAGAGGGCGTTCAATAGGCGTCTGGAGCACACTGTGCCCGACGTTCGATGCTTTTCCAGTTCAAACGTTCGCTTAAAGGTAGGAAAAGGGAGCGACAAAAGCTATTACTGTGCCTGAACTTCAGGGCCAGGCTATAGCCTCATACTCCCAAAACTGTAGTGATAAGCATGGACAGAGCTTTCGTGGATATTTAAATCATACTTCCTTATTTAAACACGCAATACTTCCATTTCTAGTTAAAACATCGAATACGGCAGAAGAAGTGAATATACGCATTTCATTTCCTGTGAAAGCTATCGATCAAGTATCCACGTTGTATCACTCGTATCGCCTGATGTGCTTCTTGTACAGGCGCTCGAGAGCATTGGCTTGTACATGCCAGAGCGGATTCCCAAACTTTGCTAGCCAGTCCAAGTGATGATCGATAATCGAATCAACCGGAACGATGAAATCAAGGTCTTCAGTAGTCATAGACCTTCCGGCTCCGTCCTCCCTCCATACATGAGACTGAACCACAGATTTTGCAGTTCCCGAACATAATTTGACAGAAGAATACCAGTAAAATCTCCTCCAACCCCATCGGCGACGGCGTAGAATGTCCCGCGGTTGGCGTGCAAAACTGTGGGCTTCCATCGGAGAAGGCGGGAGGATATTGCATTGAACATGTAAAGAATCTGCGCTGCGATGGGCTTGTGAGGGAGAGGCAGTTTTACGATGATCATACCGCCAGGCTTGACTGAGCGAAGGGCTATTATGAGCTGGGAGATGAGGAGCCGGTTTATGTCCCCTGGCTGTGCGGAGAGTTGGGTCCTCAGCTGATGGCCATCAAGGAGAACGATGTCGAAAGATCTATTGCTGACTTCGGATGGAAGAAGTTGGAGATGGGGGTCGTCGAGAATGTGTGACTCGAGCTGGTATTTGATGAGGTTGGCGGAGAACAGTTTATGGCGTGTTCGATACTGGTCTTCAAGTTTGAATGCGTGACCTCCATCTTCGACGGGCAGGGAAATGCCTATCCCTCTGGCATCGATGTTTTTGCTTAGTATATAAGAAGAAAATCCTCCCGGACAGCATCTGACGTGAGGTATACATTAGTTTTACTAAGTCCTGAATGGTAGTGCGATGTATGTAATGTTTCTCACCCAAGATCAAGGAACTGTATGGCCCCCTTAGCAGGAATACACCTCAACTGCAAGTCGATCTCGTGGAGAAGGCTTCTCATTTTAGTAAACCAAATGGCTTCGAGCTGGGGAGTTGCGTTGTCTGCTGTATCGCGTTGCTTTTGAAAATGGGCGTCCGTGGCTTCATCGTGCCATCCCTGTAGTATACATGGAGTGGTCAGTGCTTGGACATTGCAAATGGGGCACGCAGTGGTTTAGGCGCTAAAGACACTCACCTCGTCTTGCAGCTTCATGAGCTTCGTCAGAATAGCAGATCCATTATCGGTTAGGGCTTTGGTCAGGCGCATCTGGTAGTCTCCATGTTCAAGCTCTTGGGCCGTTAGGGAGGATTGTTGAAAGCGAACAGGCATCGGCGTGCGATGTGACATGTCGGTGGATGAGAGCAAATGCAAACTGCGGAGCATGAATCTTGTGGGCCAGGTATTTATTCCTCACAATCACGAGGATAGCCTTGCGGGAGGTAAAATGAAAGCCATCAGATTTGTAGCACCCTTCTTTCCATAACGTTATAAATATAGTACTTATGCCTCATGACTCGACGTACATAAGGATATGTCGGAGGTTTGGATTGACCATTTGAACACAATCTTAGGCATACCTCATGAATCATATCTCTTCCTGTGCTTTCTGAAAGCTGGTACAGGCTCCTCTCGATCATGTTTAGCGCCCATGCACTAAATTTACATCTCGCTTCCCGGTTCACGTCCCGGATGCGGCTCTTGGACGTGCAAAGGGCAGCCAATTAGGAAGGCTTGAGACGGGGTTCTGGACCTGTTGAGTCAATAAGTCTCCTTATATATTTTCTAAGAAGGATAGCACTATGATCTTAGTCGAGAAATTGTCGCTTGACTCTATAATTACTTGCGTAGGCTCGTTCGGTGCACTAAGGTATAGGCCCATAACATTCGACCATTCTCTTTAGAGTCGTGTTGAATGACTATAAATTGATGGTACCCACCTCTCAGAGGTCCCTACATATCTGCAGCTTGTGCATCCTGGGCTAAAGTAGAGAAAAAGACGATAACGAGTGTGATTGGTATGTAAAGGATTTTTTCACCAGAGCATCTTGGTGGGAACCATCAATGTTGGAGCTGAACAGAGTTGAACTTGAAATATCGGGTCACGTGTTAACCTACCCTAAAGTAACAGTCGTTTTCTCGGACATTTGTGCCAGGCGTGTCTTGACCTTTTCATCACTGTCGGTGGCTGGTCTTCCGCCTTTTCCTCCAAATAAAGCCCTGCCTGACTCTATGGAGCCCATATATTCCCCTTATTTCACTTACTGCCGAAGTTTATCCTAGGATTCGCGCTTTTTCGCGGTCATCGATACCGCCACGGGCGCCACCCACCTGAAGCGCGAGGAGCGGCGTTCTGTTGGGATTTCACGATGGAACTCCTTCTGTGTCTTAAGGTACGCGTTATAAAATGTACGGCCGTGATAAATGCTAAAATGACGCGTTATTTTGACTTTTGACACGTCTTATCGTCAACGTGTATACCTGCCTTTGCACTCGCCACCCAGAACCACCCAGTCTTCTCATACCGTGTTCCCAACCCCTCTCTACTATATACCATGTTGAATGATATAGATAACGACTGGTTGATGACACATCCTGGTGTTGCAACGTGGCCATCATCCGTATTCGTATTTGCGTGATGATTGTGTCTGTGTCAACTTCATATAGCATGACACGGATACTAGGTATGCCTAATCACCCATTCACTCTTTCTATGCTCATTCTGACACTGTTTTAGACTGAAAAAATTGACCTTAGCAAGTAGCATATATGCGCTTTCACAACGCAAATCCCATTAACGCCGCGGCACGCTGGTACCTCATGTTAGTAGGGAAGGTGTATTTAACTAGGACAGCTACTCAATCACCCCTACTTAACCTACTGAAGCCCATCCGATAACCGACAAGGTTCCTCCCTTGCCATTCGACCAAAGATGCCAACATTGTCCTGCCTCCTATCACTCGAAGAATCGATAATTCTGTTCTCCTAGGATTTCTTCTCTACTCCGACAGTCGTTCCCTTTGTGCTGAGTCGCCTTCTTTCTCTCTTTGCGCTGTTGATTTGCCTGCTTCACATCTACATGCCTCTTGTACACTATGGTAAGTAAAGGTCGTTGCATTTCTATTCTCAGCTTCTTTTAGGCTAATTGGTTGGATTCACAGATCAATATATCAACCCGCTTTGTCGGATCGCTCCTACCTTTTCTTCAACAAGGGCATTACCCCAATTTCGCGAGCATTAAAATATTAAATTAAGAGTTCGATTTTCACCCGGTTCGCTTTACTGACTCAAGCCCTTGAAAGTTTAATATATTTCGCCCTAACCCTATCCCGCACTCTGTGCCTCGAGGTTTTAATTACCTCGTTTTACCTTTGCTAACTCAACACTCGGACCGGATGTGACAAAGCGTCGGGTTCGACTTGCCAACAACGGTTCGAATACGTATGTCGCCTGTGAGAACGTCCCCGAGCCCTATCCTTTTAGGTTATATCAGGCGGTATTGTTCATCCTTTCCCGTGTCACGACTTCTAGGCCTTGCAGCGCTTACGCACAAGCCAGACTGCGTGGGCTCAGGCTCCTGGGCTTCCGGCCACGCCACCTTGAAAGGATACCAGAAAATAAACCCTGCGCCACCAGCTTATTCGTCAATGCGACCGTGCGGTGCATATCATGCGAGTTTCCACGCGCAGTTTGCTTCTCTGAGATATCGAATTTCAAGTTGATGAATTATTTTTCACAGATTACAGGAACTCGTATGCTCCCCATTTTGCGTGTCATTATCATTCTCATTTAACCAAAGGTTGAGAAATCGTTTTCAATCTTTGAGTAGGTGGGCCAGGACAAAGCGAACTTCATAGGATCACGAGGTTGATGTATGGTCCTTTTAGGTTGTTTTTCTCAGGTGCTTTCTACCAACGTGGGAGCCGTTCCATGATCTAGCCGACGCCCTCCGCCCTAACCCGTCCGCTTAGGTACGCTTTGCTGATGAGAACTCTAAGAAGACCGTTATCGGCGTATCCGCCTTTACTCCGATTTCTAAATCGAAAGGTTGCCACCCGTTTCGATATGATGTTTCTCCGCTCGGTACGATTTCTTATTGTTCTTTTGTTTTGTCTTAGTCTTAATCTTACCAAAGTTTCGCGCAGTTCAAGGGACGCTTCGGGTATGAGATGAAATGAGGTGCCACGGAAAACAATTCAGTTCTTGGGGAGCCATGTGTACAGGATCAGACCTACGAACAAATGTATGCGACGGGACAGACACGACAAAAAAAATAAGGCGGCGTGTAGGCGATGGGTGGGGCCGCGTCGCGAAAGATATGTAAGAATAAAAAAGGGCAAGTGCTTTGCAGTGGGGGTATATTCGAGCAGGGGTTGTTGGTCTTGTTTGGTATGGATATGAGGGTTCGTGAATGGGATCGTAAAAATGAATAACCAAAAAAAGGGTTGGGACGTGTCGCACATGAATGGGATGGAAGGGAAGAGAGGTTGATTTGGATTTTCGACGAGGGGGAGGATGGCCGTCAAGACGCATCCTTGGGAGTTTGTAAGTGCCCGGTTGGATGGAGTTGTACCCAGTACGTCTCGAGCGGACACATTCCTCGGTACCGCGGTGTCGCGTGTGTGGTGGAATCGTGAAGAGGGTTGGATACACGGCGCAGGATGTGCGACTGACTATACGATTACAGACCCATATTTTGGGCGAAAACAACAGGGGATGAGGAAGAACAGAAGATATGGGACGTACACAGGGACGACAACCTCGCACCAACAGGCCCCTGATAGAAGGAGAAGGAAGTGAAGAAAGAAAGACAGGGACGGAGGGGCTTTTTGGCAGGGAATAAACAAAAATGCGAGGTGCGTAGATGAAAAAAAAAATACAACATATCCATGACATAAAAATCGTCCAAAAAACAGGAGGAAAGTGGTATGATGAACAACAGGAAGAAACGGAACAAAAAGCAAACCAGAACAGAAAAAATGAAGGTCAGAAAGTGAGCCAAGCCGAGGAGAGACGGTTCTGATCAACGCAGAATACAGGGCCCCATGGTAGACGCGCAGCATCCGATAGGGGCTCGGTATCCCGAAGCTCAACGATCAGAAGCTGTGTCCAGCCATCATCTCGTCAAAGTTGAGGATCCCGAGACTCCGACACTCATCAGGATAATGCACGCTGTCTAACGCATGCGAGAAGTCTTGCCCAAACTCGAGCCCGGAACACTGCGGTGTCGCCATCGCGACACTTTCAGTATACTTTGGCAAGCCCAAACCAATCTCCACAGGCCGGATCGCGTTGATGTCGAAGTCGTCGCCCATAAGGATCGACGGCTCGGACGACCACAGAGAGTTGTGGTTGCCCTCCCAAGTATACGCTGCGAACTCTTGCTGCATCTGCATCTCCAGTTGCAGGTCCATCTCGGCTTGGGCTTGGGCCTCGAGCGACGCATCCGGTGTAAGATGGGTAAAGTTCTGCGTGAGCAGGCTAGAGTTAGGTGTATAAGGGCCAGAGAGCGGTGAAGATGGTCCGGAGGAGCCTGACCCGACGGATGACGAGGGGGAGACTATCTGGTGCGCTGGGAGGAGCGTCGGCGTCTCTGTCGATCCTGGCATGGTGAGTTGCTGTAACGGTGACCCATTGTTGCGTTGTTGCTGATCAGATGTGCCGAACATGCTTCTCAGGAACTCAGACGACTGGTGTGATGATGGGGAGGGGATATGCAAAATGTGAGTCTAATTTAAGATATCGGGAATATTGAAGAACACACCTGAAGACTGGCTTCAAACTGTCCAGACATGGCGTACGAAGGAGGAACGAACGAATTATTGGGGATATAATCGAACGAAGACACAGAATCTTCAGGATGGCCTGGGAACGCTGACCGTCGACTGATCATCGGAAGCAACGAAGGAGACGTAGGGCAAGGTGTCATATGGTATACGTTTGGAATCTGGATAGATTGGAACGAGGGAGGAGACGGATCAGACACGGAACGTCCGTGGGGACGCGGAACGGGGACGATGAACGACATGCTCGCCGACTCGTCGTAATCCAGCTTCTTCACCTTCTTGTTGTTCTTCGTCCGGCCATCTTTATCCTTGGCTCGCTGTGGACGATACACATAGTTAGGGTACCTTTTCTCATGCTCCAACTTCTTGTTCTTCGCCAGGTTCTCCCACTCCTTGCGCTCCTCGGCTGACAGACTCTTCCACTGCTGGCTGATCGTCTTGGAAAGATCGGCCTGTCTCTGCTTCTTCGCTGGCCCTTTGCAGCGGCCTCGTCCTGCGCAGCCTGGCGATCCTCGCAACACTTGCGTCGGAAAAGGATGAATGCGTTCTCTGGACGCTTGATGTAGTCTTCCTCGCCCTTCTTTGGCCGGCGTTCGGGGCTGTCGCTACTGGTTGATTTTCTGCGTTGGAGATCTACTGCCATATGGGCGGATGGCGACTCCGTGCGCACGTATGTTGGTGGTGGGGTGAGACATGAAGATGAAGACTGTATTGTACATTGCGAAGGGAACGAATGAAGGTCGGATTCGAAAGGAGAATTAGAACGAGAAGAGTAAGGACTGTCTGAGAGGTTATTCGTGATAGGGAAAGTGAAGGCGCGTGGCGTTGGGGATACGATGGTGAATGAGGGGGTTGGGGTGCATCCGCCGTCACTTCTAGTGCTGAGGGGGAGGGATAAGGTGAGTTCTGAACGGTTATTGTTGGTTTGGACTTACTTCGGGAATGGGTTTCGCGAGTGCGTAAGGCGGGCATGATTGTTCGTCGGAGGGGGACAATGAGATATAGGTCGTAAGGAGAGTGGAAGACAATGGAAGGGAGTGATAGTCGGGAGGAAGGGTAATCGCACAAGGAGGGGAGGGAAAGAATAATGGGTGTCGCAAGTCGAAGAGTCCAATCGTTTTCTTTGTCTCTTGCGATCGGGGAGAACAATTGCGTGAGCAAGCGTGAGCGGGGCACAAAAAGAAAAACAATACGAGCGGAGAGTTTTATAGTTCTAGTCAAGAAACCGATACGAATATAGGTTCCGCCGAAGGCCACGAGCCCCCATTTCGTAAGGTTCACCTGGGATTCACTTTCATTGTGTCCTCCCAATACGGATACTTCGAGGGACCATGGCCCGATATAGAGACAAATCTGTTTACTCCGTGTTTGGTGTAGAAATGGAGATGCGCTCAGATGCTACTTATTGTCTTTTGGCCGAATTCTTGGTTCCCCGGTCTCTTGGTCCGAGTCATCCCCCAATTGTTGCCGCTAAACCACATCTTATCTATCCCCCACGTAAGATCGCCCCTTCCAAAATCTCTCTCCGCGGAAGCAAAATATTGCACTTGATTTCCATACCCATCGAACCTTCGACGCATATCCCTCCCGCTTTTGAGTTTGCTACAATCATTCCCTCCATATGACTCCGAAATTTGAATGTTTAACTTAAGACGTCAAAGAGGTCGAATTATCGTTTAATCTATTAAACATACGACTTCAGATAATATCGCCAAATAGCATGGTGATAAAAATATACACGTGTGCCAGTAAAGCCCATAAATACATAGGACCCTTGACCCTTCCTGAAATGGAAGTTAAGACCCGTCCGTTCGTCTCGTCAATGCTCACTTACCCACGGTACTGCCACCTCCCGATTGACCCATCTCACGATCCGTTTGGTAGTCTTTCTGTGTTCCGTGATACAGAATACCTACTTCCAGTTGGCCTCTCAACACCAACAAACGTGTAGAATGTATCGAATAATATATGATACTTTATATAGTGTAGCCAGCGGAAGCTGCGCAAGACAAGAGCTCTTGATGTCGGATGGGGCATTCGGGTTTATACCGAAAAACATTGCATCTCGTGATAATCCAGACGTCATTTCTTTCTCCGTAGGCGGTGGCGGTAACTTGGAGGGCTTGCCACATTTAGGCATGGGATACCGGAACGCTGACTGGAAATAGCATCGTAGAGCCGAACGTTAAATTCTGCCCTCTGCCCATCCCATAAATGCATTCGAGACCCAGGCTGACAGAGTATACTAAGCAAGCCGTAATATCCGACAGAAAGTCAAGCTCCATCAATAAAGTTTGTGAGTACGTATCTACCCCACGAAGTTTCTCTACACAATTTATCCATATATTCGCAGAAATGTGCAACGGATTGACGAGCGGAAGGTTGGGGATTAATCATATAGATGTATTAGCTTCTGGTACTCGTTGGGCACCGTTTTTAGCATAGTCAAAATTAGAAAATAGACACTACGCTAGGCGACGAGTTCTATGAAGGGAGGTCGCCTCGAGGTCGGCAGGCTATGACAAGATCGGGACGGAGATCGAGAAGACCTGATCTAGGGTTAGGTTTTCTACCATTGTGTGCCAGAAGTGGCAGTTTTTGTCATGAGATCCAGCCAGCACGGAAAATCGTCTCTATACATGACTTCCAGGATAGATCATAATACGTGCATTGCGTGCAATAATCTGTCCAAAATTTCCCCCTTTTCGTTGAGACTATTCTCGGGACAAAATTTGTGAAAGCTGACGGGCCTCTGGCGGTGAGCAAATGTTGAATTTATCGTATCATTTCATTTCGAGCGGAATTAATAAGGCCCAGTACGCGAGAAGCTTTGGGGATGGAATGATTAGGGCCAGCAGAGGTTGGAAAAGAGTTGACAACGTGTTGTTCAGGAAGTGGTCCGTAATGTCGTGCTTTGGACATTCTCGGTAATGTTCGGTCACTGCACATGCGCTAAAGCCCATTCTATTGGGGCGGGGCACCATGTGCCCAAGGAGAAGCGCTGCAGAGAGTGAACCGTGATCGAAACGAGGCCTGCCATGGTAGATATCCTCCATTTCGGTGAGATGTATGCGATGCATGCGGGATCAAATGCCTGCACGACAATTTAGTAAGTGCGATTTGAACTTCGCGATGATCCCTTGCCTTCTTAGTACACAAGCAACATGGTGAAACATAGGTCTGCTGCAATGAAAAATTGTTTGGCTGACATTGAGATGGTCAGTTGGCGTTGTGATCGTGGGTTGCCATGATCGTCCTAAATTTGAGATCGAGGTCGGGGCAACGCTCAGCTCCATGACTCTACTACCATCTTACACCAATTTCAATATTAGATCATACTGAGAGTGTTCACGATCGATTCAATTCAAGACTTTGGAACACATGACTTAGATAGACCAATTACCTTGTGAAGGATCGATCATAGTCAATTTTAACAACCTATTCATGGTGACAAGTCGTGAGCAATAAACCAGATTCGACAGGACAATGGGCAATGTATGATTTTTAAAATATAACAGAGACTCTTAATTAATGGGCTGATGACTGTAGTTATTACCGTCGATATTACATTCCCTTTACATTCCCCTTGTCAATATCAGAAAGACTGCTAAGACGTTCTTCATTGAAGTCCACCAACAATGTAAGGTAGAAGGTCGATGACCCAGATTGATCGGGATGCTGGCAGCTATCGGTCGCGGTTGTGTGGAAACCGTATGCGTCTGTAAATAGCACAGGTGTTCTTCGAGTTGAGTCATAGCATGACCTGTGTGATCAGTGGGAAGCTTCACTTTCGCTGGGCTTCAATTTTTACTCACGCAACCACCGCGGAAACTCCGAATCATGCATCCTTGTGTCAATGGCGCGTCTCCGCAGGAACATTGATTATAACCGTTGTGTATATATATGAACTAAATTACTTCAGATGGCCGATGTTTCCAATTCTCGCTGGCAGAAATCGGATGAAGGGTCCAGAAAATCCAGAACGTTCAGATGATTCTCAGATGATGGCGGAAGAAACCATGGCGCTTTGACGTCTCCCAATTGTACAGCCGTTGCCTTAATAGGCGAACAATGCGGGTACTTCTATCCTTCAGGGAGATGAGGTGGAGATACAAGGCGAAAAATTCCTATGAGGCCGTATATGCGATACGAACAAGCGGTATAAAATAAGCACAGTGTGATGGTTTGATTTCCAATCTTGCAAATAGTCTGAAGCTTACTCCTCCCTGCAGTGAGAAGAGTATGATAACGAGAATCAAACACTCAGTGAATGAATGGTATGAGAAGTCTAGCGCTGTATTTAAATGAAAGAAATCGAGTCAAAGTGTCTACTTCGTAAGATGATTTCTCCTTGATCACATTGTAGATGATAGCCCTTATGAATCTCACATAGCCCGCGGAGCAGCGCATAAAATCTGCGGAAGCTCTCTAGAGATGTGCCCTGTCGACTTCGTTCTGATCAAGTATTCATAATCTCGTTGGACTACGAGCCATGAATCGACTCTCAGCCTTTATAGAGTGACATGGACGGATAATTGAGGATACCAGAGCGTGATTACACGCGTACTGCTCGGCAACTGTTTTACGACATTCAACGCTCGATTCGCCCGGGCCTGAAACACGGTGGATTCGTGATTTCCGGATATTTCAAGACACTAATTACAAGTGCGAGTAGACGCATCGGTATCTTGAAGAAATTAATCATTTGCCTGATATAGTAGACAGTCTCTGGAAGTTCGATTAACCGGGTATGTGTGGTGCCGTTGCTTTCGTCTAGGTCGGGGGTTGATATCCAGGGGCAGAATTAAGAAAGAAAGCAACTACCATGCAATGTGTATTCAACACCGGATAAATTCCATTCTTACTGAATAAAAGGACGGTCATCATGTGGTCAATGATGTTCTTATAACTCTACCATGAATGCCGCACTGGAAAGTCTTTCATCGACTCACCTTGTATAAATTTTGAAGCCCCAAAATGAGATTCCTGTTGCCCGAAAGATGCCTGGACAGTATCAATGATTGTAACCAAAGAAACTCACCGTCTTCTCTTGGTCGGACTGAAAGCCGGGCTCTATCGAGATGCAATTTATTCAACTATGCCTAGCTCCAAATAACTTCCCAAGGATGCCCGTGCGACCAGGTGTTAGTCTGGGCAAGCATAGCGGGGTAGATAACAGAGGGAGAAAGTAGTTTCTGCGGTACTATTCAATTCAACCATATGGAGTCGTTAAGCAGATGATAGTGTGTGCGGCTCATCCATAAATACTGACATGAGGTATAGGCCAGTGAATAGGCTGCCAAGCCGTCGGCTAATATCAAGGCAGTGACAAAATCGCGACATGTCACAACATGATGTTTATAGTCACGCGTCAAGACTGTGAGACCGCATCTGACCTAAGCTGGACCTATGACTCACTGCTCCTCAACTTCGATGCTTCAATTTGAACGTCGACAGTCAACTTCTTATTAGCATCCACTTATTTTAGCTCTTCAACAGGCACTCGACCGCTATCTGTAACATCATAGAACAGCGCTACATCTATTGGTTGTGTTTTGGCTCTCAGAATGGCAATTCGTACCCTGAGACGGTCGAAACGGGCGCGTTCAACATCACCCATCTTCCCACCCAAACCCGCCGTATTATCCACGTCATCGAGTCAGGCAATATCAGTAGCCGAGTCTCCCCGGAAATCCCAAAAGCTGAAACTGCAATCGGCGTATATCATCGAGTCGCCCTTTCCTGATTATGGACATCCGACTTCCGACGAAGCGTTTGAGGTGTACAACCTCCTTTCCAAGGCACATCGTGCACCTGACCCCGTCCACCGCGCTCCTGTCGGGTCGAGTAACTCTGCAGAAACCTGTGGGAACGTTCCCAATGTGATTGAGTCACTCATCGGCACCATTCTCTCTCAGAATACGTCGAATATTAACTCGACTAGAGCGAAACGGGGTCTGGATGATGCTTTCGGGCGGAATAACTTCGCGGCCATTGCCACAGCGCCTAAGGGCCAGGTAATTGACGCTATCCGCTCTGGAGGACTGGCGAACAAGAAGGCAGCCGTTATTCAGAACATTCTACACTCGATTAAAGCGAAACATGGCGACTACTCGTTGCAACATCTTGCGGCCGCGGAGGAGGGAAAAGGATGACAGACGATGAAATAATGAAAGAACTGATCTCCTACGACGGAGTTGGACCGAAAACAGCATCCTGTGTGCTACTTTTCTGCCTTGGACGCGATTCGTTCGCGGTGGATACCCACGTCTTTCGTCTGAGTAAAATCCTGAGTTGGGTACCATCATCTGCGGACCGAATTCGTACGCAGGCACATCTGGATCATCGCATTCCGAATAAGCTCAAATACGGACTTCATGTTCTGTTGGTCCAACACGGAAGGATTTGCAAAGGGTGCAGAGTCGGCTCTAAAGAGCCGTGTGTTCTCAAGACGTACATGAAGGACAAGAAGTCAAAATCAACTGGAGAGATAGAAAGTTCTGAGGAAAAGCCGGAGTATTCCGCCGATTGTGAGTGTATTCCACGAATGCGCGCAGTAGTTAATGTCTTGACTGATGCTTTTCGATTCAGAATCGACTTCATACTGCATTCATAAGGATGTCTCCGGTCTGAACATATTGTCCATCGTGGACCATCGTTCGAATCATTAATCGCCTATCTCATAGTCTCGTGGACAATTTATACACACAACGTATAGTATACCTTAGCGCTGGTCATGTATATGCTCGGAATGATATATGCTAACATCAGCTAGGCTCGGGTGCCTTCCAGGCTGAACCCATTTGGTACTTGTCATGTTATCGCCCCCCACAACTAAAAATAAACGAGGTCAGCAGAACTTTAAAAATTAGCCGAATGTCGTGAAACGTGCCTCGTTGGTGGCGGAATTTATTCACTCAGTGTTTCCCAGGCAGGTTAGTCCATCGAGACACTGAAAACCCCGCAACGTCTGATACGCCACTGGCCTGTGTCCAATCTATGGGAGTAGTTCTTTTGACAGACGGATTCGAATATATATTTTCTCAATTCGCGGTTATCGTCCCACCCTATGCCATGACCAGTGGGGGCCTCGGGGGGGGGGCATTCTTATAGTTACAACATATATACCTGACCTAGAATTTCTATACTACCCATTACAATGTAGAGTACGCATGCTTCGACCCATACGGTATACTTTACTGTAACTCTCAATGTAGTGTAGTATGTAAGGTGATGATCAGGCATCATATCAAATTATGGCTGTGTGATTCCAGGATTCAGCACAGCTGACCCATATTGTGTCATATTCTAGCTAGAAGCACCGATTAGAGGGCTAGTCTACAGATCAGATAACCATACACAAAGTCGTTGTCAAATGCCAAATTCTTGTTCGTCGTACGGATTGGTCGTTTTCTAATTCTGTCTTATGGCATTGGATGGCCAGGTAATAAGCTCGCAATTGTTCTCGTTGTTCTTGAAGAAGAACATTCGTTCTTCCAATGGACCCACAAAGTCTGGTCGTCAAGGTGTCGTGTGAGTCAATTAGTGCATTATCGGCGATGAATCATTGTAGTGGCAAGTCCCGAATTCCTTGACTGATGTCATGCAAGAAGATCATGTTCTAGTCGCTCAACCGTGCCGAGTAGAAAAAAAAAGGATGCCATGGGTATCATGCTTTCTAACTGGTAGGTGGCTGTTATCAATTTCCATCAAGACGAAGATTTAAATACTCCTAGACGAGACTTTGTTATGCAATTTACTGATATAGACGACACATTACGATTCTATGTTCCGCAAGGTATCAGTCTGGGAGATATTCTCCGAGTCAATGATGCACAAAATTAAAAGAGCTATGTTTACTTTTACGCAGAGATAGACACCGGATCTTGGCCCGTACTAACAATGTTCAGTGATGTCTCCAGCGGCGATGATGAAGGCACCTTCAGCGCCCAAGTACATTCACGAGTTCGGCAATGATAATGATAAACACATTAATACATGCTCCGGAACGAGCTACAGTCGTTAATCCGTTCGCCTCCGGACTTTCCAGAGGTCATTCTGTCGAACCCAAGCGAGGAGTGTTCCTGCAATAAGCTCCGGCGACCTCGGACATCCCGCTGACCGTGTACAAATTGGCTGCCATCGGTTGAGCTCTACACTAAGTACTTACTCAAATCCGCATTTATTCTTCCCTTTGTATTATATCTGTCTTGAAGCTCGACGTTGCCTCATCTGATACTGCGGCAGAGGGACCGGTACGACTGAACCAGGGTACGTCGCCTGCTCATGGGCTGCATGCAGCACTGACCGATGCACATCCACAGAATTTTTATGTATTCTGCAGCAACGACCATCGGGATTTTCAAAGATTTAAGGCATCCTGATACTACGTATACCGTACCTAATCGGTCAGATGAAGAAACATCTCTTCATGAGTAGATCGACCGTGTTTGCGCCTGCAGTGATATAAAATAGCTGGTCAAATCTGTAGCAACATTTTCTTGGATTGATTTCTGTTCGGCGTCTTGATAATGGATGTATTCAACGTGCAAGAATGAATCTCTGAAGCTTACGGATCTAAGGCTTCCTTATCGCCCGAGGCATTTAGATGCAATAGACTTTGAAGGTTATACTTGAACAGTTGATGGTCCGCCTGGTGGATCATATGAGACGTATCGCGCTGTGCCACAGAATGGAATATAACACGAGCCAGTTGCGTCTTGCGCTGGCTTTCACGAGATGATCGATCCCATGTTATGCAGGGATATTGGGCGTGTACCGAACTTCTGGGTTCGATGATTCTTACGCAAAGGAAGTTTGTAGACGAAGCTACGGTAAATTCGTGCCGACAGTACTTAGAATAGATAATTCGTTATCTAATCATAAAAGAGATTAGGTTGTCGCTAAATAGGGGCTTTGTTTATATAATTTTGTCATCAATGGCATATTTCACTGCAGTGTTGCAATACTACAGTTTCATGACATACTGCCCAGAGATATTGCTGTACTCATGTATTCACGAGATACAAAGGTCACTTCTGCAATGGTTAACGAATTGACTTTGAATACGCAGACTCCTTCAATCAAAGTGGTGCTGACCAATGTCATTTTCTGGACTTAGGGCAGGTCAAAAATAATGTCACAATGCCACGACCGTTGCTCCATGGAATATATCGTCAGGCAGGACAGCCGTTACAACCGTCTTCGGGCAGAGAAAGGCCGTGGCAACTTCTTCCTAACCTTCATCTACGACAGGCTCATAAGAATTACTAACTTAGATCGTTACCAGTGGCATGCTAGGCTAAGAAATGGATCCCAATGTCGAAAACGTTCAGTGAGTGGTTCGTGTACTTAATCCGACCGAATAATTCCAAGCCAGGGTGCAGGGCTGATTACTCTTTGTAGAACAGTTGAATTGTCAGATCGACAATGGAGTCAACTTCCCTTGAACTAAAACGCGAGATCATCCTCATTTTGGCTCAAACAAATATTGAGAAAGCTCGAGAACTTCGCTTCGTCTCCAGCGACGTAAACGTCTTGGTTCTGCCTATCATCTTCCGCCATGTGGTCATGATTCTCCCTGAACATGTCAATCGATTTACGGCGACTCTATTGCCCAAGCGCAAGAACTACATACCTGCGCTTAAATCCAAGCTTCACATAATGCCACGACTGCTCTCAAGCTATAAAGTGGATAGCTGGGTGTTGGTCGTCAACGATCGACGTCCTTCAATCGAAAGTGCGTTGGCCAGCATTGCTCCTGTGTTCGCTGGAGTCTCGAAACTGGCCATTACCGGGCAAAATCTATCGTCGAACGCCTTCTGGCTACGACAACACACTATTCACCCTAATCTGATGCTTCTTGTTCACTACGGCAGCCCTCACCTCGTCAACTTCTACGATCCCATCTTCAAATCCGTCACTCATCTGTATACGTGTATAACACACGGCCATCGTTACTCTACCATCGCTGACTTACCCTCACTGACCCATCTGGCAGTCAGCACCCGTCCGGACCTTTCAGAAACAACAGCTCGGAATGTCTCAGCATCGCTGGCTGCGATTCTTCAAGCGTGCGACAATATTTCCTCACTCATCCTGATAATGGATCTTACGGGCCCGGATGATATTCGTTATCGAACATGGCAGGTTTATTTGAAAGCCTGTTTAGAAGACAAACGCTTCGTTTTCCTACCGCAATATCGGCCTCCCGCATGGAATGGAGCTATATCGTGAATGGAAGAGGGACCCTATGGCATAGGGCGAACGACTGGCGACAGCTCAACGAAGTCTTGGAACCAATGAGATCAATGATAGTTCGCAAACTGATGGATCTGAACGAAAAGGAGCGGTCTTTGTTTCCTCCACCAGGAGATCGTAGAGAGGAGGAGTGGGAGATTGATCTAGTCCAACGCGACAACTATCATTCTCAAGCGGATGACCCCCGATCTCAGAGGCGGTACTGGTTTTATCTCTGCTTTCGGATGACATTTCTGTTAAGCAGTCGGTAAAGTCTTTACGCTCACTTTCTTTTCCTTGGTCGTCCGGAATTGATACTCAATTATAGGGTCATGTGTAGTTATTTGCACCAAGCCTTATTTGTCATCGAAGATTTCACAACACGCAACTCTATAATTATCACAGTCTCGCACCACCTACTGAAGAAGCTTGATTTGGACGAATATATCGAAATGTATTATTGGGTGCATCCCTTTCTTTCGTCCCCCAATTATTAAATTATGATGAAATCAGGGCACTCATCTCTGTCCGGCCAGTGGTAGCCATAACCCGAAGGTAGATGGGGCCACACATCCCCTGTTCTCATCAGAAGCGGTCGGTACCCCTAGAATGTATGGACCGAGTCGTATAGCGACCATGAGTCGGAATAATCTCGTTTATTCTGTCCGAATGTCCAGGATGTCTAGCGTCGAAGCATTGATGGACTGCCTCAACGACACTTCCCATGCTAGACTATGATTCATTGCTCATTGAGGGCAATTCGCGGCAACAAACATACCGACCTCCCTTCCATTAGAAGATTGGGGTACATTATACTCAGGGCGAGGAATATCATACATAGCACATGGAAGACTTGTAAGAAAAAAAACAGACGTGATGATGCGGACAAATGCTTCGCTTCT
Organism: Psilocybe azurescens; assembly: GCA_023853785.1. Taxonomy (NCBI): domain Eukaryota; kingdom Fungi; phylum Basidiomycota; class Agaricomycetes; order Agaricales; family Agrocybaceae; genus Psilocybe; species Psilocybe azurescens. Next base: position 50,243 of record JAJIRX010000970.1, read on the forward strand.
GATTAGCTCTGAAACAAGAAGACTACGCATGCCAGCGACACGTGAAACGATATTGAGTGGATAGAATGCGATATAGTCTACCATCAGAATAAGGCTCACGATAAGAATTGTTCATCGCCCACACGAGATGCTCTGATATACTAATGGCTGTGGCTGTCTCGGTTGCTGAGCACTTCACACATTCGGGGTGTATACGCTTTATCTTCTCATTAATATTATATGTAATGCTTAGCGCTGGAAGGGCGGGACCTATAATCTGTGGTGCGCGTGATTCCTTTTGTGAATAAGCGTTCTAGTAACCTTAAATCAGACTCCCCGTACTCTTAGTGATGGTGGCGCGAGGTTTGACCACCGTCTATCCCGCTCGCTGCAAATGTATTGCTCCACGGTCCAGCGTCAAATCTGGCGTATACCTTCGCTAGACTTCGGCGTCGGCATTCTTTGGTGAATAGAAGGGTACCGCACACAAAGGAGTTTCATGGCAAGGCACGGGAAAGTGGACGCTTACTTGCACACCATTGCTTTCATATTACCGTATGCGGCCTTAAGGGTGAGGTCTAGCTTCCCGCTCGCTGTTACACGTGTATACCAGTCGCTATGTGTAAGCTACCGTAAACTGACCAATCACCCATCGGATAATCGGACATGATATTAGTTCCTAATCTTCGGCATGAGAGGTAATAGGTGACATGAGGACTAATATTATGATCACGCATTCCCACAGTGTCTGCGCCGCCATGAGATTGGTGCCCCGGCCGCGGTACAAAGTTAATTATAACAAACCCATGCCTCTCTTGCTCTCCCACGGCTGTTACACGGTGGGAGTACAAATATTACATTGGAACTACTAGGAGGCCTCATATGTTTTTCCGGCGTAGACCCCTGGGCTGAAATATAATCACCCACATCACGGATATGGATATGTTACCTCGAACTACCCCGCCCCATGACCCATGGCGATGTTTACATTCGCTAAACAATAAGGTAGGGTATATCTGATAGTGCTACTGTTTACAAGGACACACAAAGAAGAAAATAAATTTATAGGCACTTTGGCAGTTGTTACAAATCAGTAACACATGAAGCTTTGAAACAAGGGCTACTACCCAGAGCGATGCAGCCTAATATGTCTTCTACGAGATGATGGCTTTTCTCCTCCTTTCTAGAATAGAAAGCCACTTAATGACACCGGAGGAGTCGGAGAGGTGTTAAAACAATGGCGCTAACGAGAAGGAGGCACTCACGCATGTCAAGACATCCCAACGAACTTGAATTGAATAGAGATGGTTTAAAGTTTTGCCCCACTACGTACGACACATGTACCGCTGAGATAACAATTCGCCGGAGACCGTCTACAATCGAAGCTCTGAGCGGTTTTTGTATTCGCGGTGTCGAGATGCGTGTATTGAAAGCTTGTCTCTTGACAAATTCCATAGACTGTTGGTTTGTCAAGTTTTTGTCCTGATCAATCGGCAGTCGTACGAGTGAGCGTCGGAGATCATCATAGTTGTATTAAGCTGTTTCCTTGCTGCTCGGTACGTTGACCATGGTCATCCAGGACGCCAAAGCCGATAGCCCTGGAGAAGGGACTAGGTTTACCTTGGCTATTTCCCATCCTGGAATAGTATCAGCACAAGCTAACAGAAGGAACAGACTCGTTTGGCGTTTATATGTTCATTGAAATAAGAGACAGGTAACTCACCGCTACACATCCTTTGTCTTCAGATGTTAATGGGTTAAAGAAGGTAGAAAAATTCGCCAACGGAATCACGAGCGACGCTCCTCATACATATTTCAGCACATGCGATGTGAAGCGACCGAAATGCACGCCGAACAAACGCAACGGCACACTTGAGCGATACCATTACTTTGAGCAAGCTGCCGTTTGTTCGGATAGGGACCACGAGAAAGAACGATGAGCATGAATGGAACAAAGACACAAAGCAGCCTGCATTTGAAAAAAATATTGCCACATTGGCACGCCCTCAATTCTCCGACACAATTAATGAAGAGGAAGCCCAACAAGGGGTGGAGAGAAACGTGTCTATCATCATTAGGTACACAGGGTGATGTGCTGTGTGAGTGCATGAGTGCATGAAATAAATAAAGACCCAAAGCAAGAGTGTACACCACCCAAAAGACGCAGATATCTGAAGCAACGACGTCAAACCCAGCTTCATAATTGCTATAAATCCATGTTCTCCCACCTAGCACCACTTCTTAGATGGAAGTGGGGAAAACATGGATAAAGTAGAAAACGATAGCGGGGTTGTGGATGATGCCGGGAAAACGTGAACAAAACACTCCAAACGACATCATTAATTTGAGCAAATTGCTGTTTGTTCAGATGACAACCGTCGATGAAGTCCCAGGAGGTCACTGAGGCAGGACAATGAGCATGAATAATACTGAAAAGCAACCTGCATGGGAAAACTTAGTACATCGACAAGCCTTCTGTTCTCTACCATACTGACTCTACTGGTCTGAAGGTCCGAAGTGAAATCCGACAAAAGCTGGACAGATAATGTGTCTGTTGTCATATAGTATAGGCGGGTGAGGACCGAGGCGGCACACAAATGTATGCGTGCACGATGCTGAACCAGTGAACACACAAGGCACTGCATTCTGAAGCAACGAAGCTAGCCCGGCTTCCTCCTTCGTCAAGAATCATTGGGATATACATGTCCTCGATCCCAGTATTTCTAGATGAAACTAGGAGAAGAGATGGATAATGTGTACGAAGAAGGTAGCTGGGCTGGACATGAAGTTCAGACGATACAAACAAGGGCGTAGACAGAAATTGCGGCGATAGAGACAAATCATAGCTTCCTGAGATATTGTTTGGAAGTGCCCGAGGTCGCGAAAGAGTTCGCGACTGTACAATTCCGAGAATATACCAACGGCAAAGATCATCTCCGACATATGAGATTAGAGGATCGTGAACGCCAGCGGGCATGCGAGGCTAGTAGACGGCCTGGAAGGTCGCACGTTCAGCAGTTTTCCAGGAGAGCTGTGGCGCAAAGGAAATGGCTGAGGGCAGAGAGAAATTGACGGCACGATATCTATGACCAGCTCGTGAATCTGAATCGTCAGAGTAAACAATCTCCTGACGCTGTACAGTGACAGGACTCGTGAGACGCTTGCCCATTCCAAGATAAGGGACGACAGCGGTAGTTTTGAGCAGGGAAGTCAGAAAAATTGGTTGTTTTATAACAGGAAGTGGGACGAAGGATACGTAGATCATGGGTGAAAGCAAAGCGTTGGGATCAAAAAGTTGGCTGAAAAGTTTAAATTTAATACCACGGCAAGATGTTTAGGGTAGGTTAACACGTGTTCTTCGGACTGAAGGGTCATGCTGTCTTTTGCCATGATTCCACAAAACTTCTGGCGCCTGAGACTTCGAAACACGGCGCCGAGGCGCCAGTGAAAAAGCAGGTGAGGATCTCACTAGTTTAATTTCTGGACCGTTCGGGGCTATAATGTGACTTTGATCTTGATTACATACACGATAATGATAGTAATTGGAGATTGATACTGATACTGATACGCCCTTGTCTATCCTAGGCTTGGCGTGTCAGCATATTGTCAATCTACGTAAGTACTAAGTATGAATTTTCGCTCATTAATGTGAGCACAGCGCCGTCAACCACACGTTATCTAGCCCCACAACGTTTTGTTCGGACTTTGTATGCGTCCATATTCGGTCCTGTGGCTGCATATGCGTCTCCTCCTCCCTTCCTTAGATCCCGATACTTCCAGTATATCCCATGTGGGATATGCACATTTATACAACAAATTCCTAAAACAAAGATTTAATTACTTGAGATCATAGAATTTCTGCCGCTCATTTTATTGATAGATATCTGATGCGAGAAATGCGGGCGGGCCAGCTAGAAGAATTATATTGTATCTGACGAGTATATATATGAAAGTGCTCAGTTAATGGAGGTCTACGATGTCCCATGATGTCTACACCAGACATTCCAATCTCAGTCGATGTCCAACGAGGTATCATCGACGCCAGCATCAATGCTTCGATGCTTCTCAATTTTCTCATGGGTAGGCCTAGTATCTACAGCGATCATCATTGCCTCAAACTTACGGCTGTCAGGTATATACACCATGGTATATGCTGGTACAGTGTACCTCTACAGTAGGTTTTTCAAAGCTCAACAAGGAAGGTATGGTTAGATGACGTGCTCTACAGTATCCAAGAAGGCGGAACATGTCCGTCGTCGCATTTGTCTCCCAGTGATATCGACGCTGTACCTGCTTTGCTTCTCGCAGTTTATTGTCCAATGGTACTTTCTCGATTTGACTGTTGTGGTGAACGGCGACACGCGAGAGTCTATCTTCTTTGGCACATTGCTAGTCCCTCAATGGATCTCGGAACTCAGTGACCTTTTGTTCTATTCCTCGTTGATGGTGTCCGATGGCCTACTGGTTGGTGATAGGCATTTTCATTTATGATTTTATCAAAGTTATTATAACTGTCTTAACAGATATGGAGATGCTACCATGTCTGGGGACAGTCGTTCGCAGTAATCCTGGTCCCCCTGATTCTTTTCATTGGGGAACTGGGTGAGTTCTGCGCAGGCCCGAAATGCGTCTTCCTGGGAATTAACTTTCACCACTCAAATATGATAACAGGTCTTTTCATTATAGCGATAGTGTTGGCAGGATTAAACAGCCTGCAAATCAATGTCGCAAACCTGTACCTACTAGACAAAATTTCAAGTGCTTCTATGTTCGTGCCTCTGGGCACAACGGCGATACTACATTTCTAATCGGGTACAGAATACATTCCGCCTCTGGTTTAGACCATCCACCCTCCAAAAAAGCTACTCAGTCGTATTTTGCTATTGGTCATGGAGTCAGCCGCGGTGTACTCAGTCGCACTCCTCTTCGAGGCTATGTGCGTAGTTGTTCCGGCATTCACCGTTGTGGGATCTCCTTTGTTTCAAGTGAAGCATTACGGAGGGACGTTGCTAACCGTTGCTGCGGTGCGTATTGCCTACTGTCTCCCAAATATTTAGGTTTTTTAATGTCAATCTGAATTAGGGGATGGCTCCCACTGTTCTGGTAACAAGGATCGCGCTTATTAACCCCGACAATGCTAGAGTTTCATCGACAGTAACTCACATATCTGCCTTGCAATTCGGGTCGCGGCACGGAAGTGGCCATAGGAGACATTCTACCGCCGGAGAGATTAGCGTTATATTTCATTCAGAGAATGCGGCGCTGGCCTCGGTGGTAGAATTGAAGCGGGAGTGTCCAGCGTAGACAGCATGTTTGGAGGTCACGGTTATTAAATCAAAACTATGAATACTGAATGTAGTTGCTTATATTGAAATATTTCCGTCAATATTAAGGTGTGCACTGAATGAAATATGAAATCATTATTGTATAAAATCGGAGTAAATGGTAAGGATGGACGTATCAAGAGGAGGATGAAAAACACACGTGCTCGACATAGTATTAGTAACCGTTCAGGGCCGTTAGCACGTGGTAATGTGATTTGTCATCCAAAATATTCGTTCTTGGATTTGTCATTTGTTCTGCCTTGCATCTTCCTCAGTGCTCACATTCAGCAAAACCTGCATCTTGCCAAAGCTAGGCGTCTTGCTTGTCCGTAATTTCAAGACTCTCTGGCTTCACATATGGCGCACCAAAAGGTCATCGACAATATGCATAGCCCTACACACATCTCCTTCCCACGAACCTTATTGCACGCTTCCAACTGAATAGAATGAAGAAAAGATAATCAAATTACGTTTGCACACATCCCAATTTGCAGAAGGATAGCCTTGTCCGTTATATCTAAGCAGATCACTTGACGAATCGCCTCCCCTTTGACGTGCTTCCTCCTTCCCTTCACTTTCCTCAACAGCTCATGGTGAACGCCACTCTTTCCCCTGACTCCTTTGCATTATTCACTACTTACCCCCTTCCCATTAGCTCTACCTGTGGTCGGTAAGAAGAATATCAGGTATTTTGTTTCCCTATGATATACTATCATCCAAATTCAGAGCTTTTAATTCGTAGTGCATGATTCCCGTCGTTAAGCCGACCCTCCTCGTCCCCCATGTATTCCACTCGTTCAATCCATCCCCGTACATCACCTTCCTCTTCCTCTTCTTCTCCCTCCTCTCTCTGGGCACACACTCACAATCGCTCTATTCCACCCACTTGCCATCCAGAGAACACATGCCCGATATGCCAAATGTACGGCGACCACTTCGACTTTGGGTCCTTCGAAGCGCGTCATGCAGAACTACGGCATGTAGAGGATCGGAAACTTCAAGTAGAAGTCGAACTGCTGAAGCGGGAGTTGAGGCGCTGCGCGGGATCGGGTGATAGCCCTCGAGACGGCATATGACGATCTACAAATGGCTTATGAGGGGCTGTGAGGAGCAGGACCGGAAGCGAGGGAGGTGGATCAAATCGTGAGCGGGACGAGGCCCTTCACCGCTCTGAAAACAGCGAGCGCCGTACTTCTTCCGCAGTCGCTGTAGGGAACGGCTATGACAGCGATGCGGATAGTGACTCTGAGTGGGAAGTCTATCCCAATACCTGGATCGACAACACTCCTGCTTCTCTGGCTATTCCAGTACCTGTCGGCTCCATTGGCTCCACTGCTGGCCCTGGTTCCGGAAAGGGTCGTGCTTTGCCTTTGCCCAGATCCATTGTCACACCGGCATCCACATCCGCATCCGCGTCCTCTCCATCGTCCTCTTGGGCTTCGAGCCCTGAATCTAGCCCTGAATCTAGCTCTGAATCTGAGCCGGAAACTCCAGCGTTAACCAACGCATCATACGAAGATGCTCTTCGATACGCCGAACTTCTTGAACAATGCGATTACAACGTCAAATCCGCGAACGCCGTATGGAGGGAGTGGGAGGCTGCTGCGAGGGAAAGACGACAGGGTGAGGATGAAGTTGAGGTTGGAGGTCTGAGCGGGGACTCTGAAGAGGAGGAGGAGGAGAACCCGGACTCGGATTGGGAGTGGGAGCCGTACGACTACGATGCATATGAACGGCTGGAAATTTCTCCGTCGTCGGTGTCGTCTCTTGAGTCGGTGTCATATTCGAGCGCCGAAAGCATTCAGATCTTAAGCCCGGCTCGAACGTCGAACTTCGCTGCTCCTACTGTTTCTAATTCTGTTATTCCACCCCACGTTGAGCAGCACCCACACCATTCACTTCACCTCCCTCTTTCCCAAACACATCCGTTTCCCTCGCCTGTCTTCCGCGATATTCAGGGGGACATCATACCGGATGTATACGTCGACGCCTCGTCTACAGGCGTCGGATTTTGCTTTTGCGTACCGACGCACTCAGCCTCTGCCACCGCTGGGGTCGGTCCCCGCCCAAACATGAGTGGTATGACGTGCTATTGGCTCGCGTGGACGTGGGTACGAGGACATCCTTCCATCCCGCTTGGCGTGAGCGGCCAGATTGTCATGTCGTGGGCGGAGCTCATCGCCCTTGAGCTGGGCGTCCACGTCCTGCGTGCCATGAAGTATGCGCGTGGCGATCCCGCATCGTCGTCATCATCTTCCGCCTCCGCAGCGTACCCCACGTCCGCCTCCCCAGCTCACACACGGCTGTGCCTATACCTATACCTAATCACGGCCGACGGCGCTCGCGCCACCGCCAGCCGCCCACGCAATTCCTCACGATCCACTCGGACAACACGGGCGTCGTGACCGCGCTCGCGCCCGCGCACCACACGTGGACGCCGAGACACGGGCTGGACGCGGTCGTCCGGCGGATTCTGGGTACATGCAGGGAGGAGGGCGTGCGGCTGGACGTGCGCTGGGTGCCGACGCAGCGGAATGTGGCGGATGGGCCGTCGAAGGGGCGGGGGTGCGCCCGTGCGTTGGGGTTGGGGTTGGGGTTGGTGGTAATGCTGGGGATGGGGGTGTTCGTGCGCCTGGTGGTGGTGGCTTTGTGGGCGAGCAGCAGCGGGAGAGGGAGTGGGAGATGGCGAGGGGGTGGATGGAATGGATTAAGAGTGCCCCTGTTCCGGCCCATCTGGAGGCGTTTGTGCAGAGGCCCACGGGGGTATTGTTGACCTGCACCGTCTGAGTGTGGCTGGTAGTTCGGATGGGTGGGTACGCGATAGGAGGGGTCGAAAGCGCCCACACCCATATTCAAATGTATTGTGACTTCGATGCTATGGCCCGGGAGTAACTTTGTATCCCAGTGTACTAAGGCTTGGCCATTCATTGCCTTTCCTGAAGTGCTAGGCTTTTCATATGAGTGCATGTGCAAGATACACACTTGCTGGATGATTATTCCAATAACGCCGGGCGTTTTAAATTGGTATTGCTACGTGTTTATGTGTAAGGATCTTTCGTATTTCAGCCAGGAGTAGCAATTAAACATAAAAATGATGATTACGAAGGAGATACACTAGCTTAGGCTGTAAGATAACTATGTACGCATACGATCTTGAGAATCGGACTGTAGACCTGATATGTGAGTAATTGTTGAATGACCGGTGTTGTGGGGGCTGGTAAGAGCAATTCTTGCTACCAGTACGGTGGCATACCCTAATTACATGTTAGAACAATGAAATCATCGGACAGATTGTATGAGCTACGCACTGCAACAACAAATAACATTGCATCGACGTAACACAATATGCTGTACCAAAGAGATCCTAACATGGTGAATAACGCAACGACTCCGCATATGGCGTCGAGGAGAAGTACCAATGAGTACGCTGCGGCTGACTCTATGACCAGTGCCGTCATCCGGCTGAATGGTCTCCTGGAAGATGAACCATTTAAGCGAGAGGCGGAATGTATTCTGTAGCCAATAAGAAATGAGGTAACCACTGTGGTCCCCAGGAACGTCACCAAAAGGTCTACACAAGACCAATAGTCCGAGTTGGCAAAGTACAGGGCTTGAAGGAGAATGATTGGGTGTTTAAATAAAGAAGTATGATTTAAATATCCGCGAAAGCTCTGTCCATGCTTATCACTGCATTTTTGTGTGAATGAGACTATAGCCTGTCCCTGAAGTTCAGGCACAACAATAGCTTTCGTCGCTCCCCTTTCCTATCTTCAAGCGAACGTTTGAACAGGCAAAGCGTCGAACGTTGGGCACAGTGTGCTCCAGGCGCCTATTGAACACCCTCTGTCATTAATCTCTCAAACGAGGAATGCAAGTGGCTTACTGGATGCAGCACTGTTCTTCACGGTGTCGACATCTTCTACCATGACGACCGCAAATCCTCTGCATTAAGCAGATGTCAGGTCTAAATCTGAAACCACCTCGTAAATACTACATGAGATGACTTATGTGTCGAGGTGCCAGTCGATATGACTTTATTTGGCGCACGATCCAAGAACAGAACATTTAGACGAAAAATACAGAAGATAAATATTTCACCCACCAATGCAAAATCCAAGGACCAGAATTGTCGGTCGTGAAACGGATTGTAACATTATCTGTGGTGTCACTTCCGGTACTTACAGCATCTCGTCTGATTGGATTATCGTAGTTGTACGACGAATTTATAGCACTTCGTACAACAGAGAAGGTATGTTGGAGTAATGGTTGCATTAGGTACAATATTTAATACTTTTAATTATGTTACGTACCCCGTGTAAATGTAGTGGATGTTAGAAGGCATGATATAATCACTATTAGTGCTTCCAACTTACTCGTTAATGATTGAAAGGACTTACAGGTGATCCAGCAGATCCACCGGGCATCAAAATTTTCGATAACCTGGTTAGAAGGCAGAACATAAATCGATCCCGACAGAAGTAATCCTGTGCGGTTAGTGTACCGCCCATTATCTGAAGCAATACCGGGACAGTCGGCGTCACCCAAGCCACATCGTTGACAGTGAACTGAGCGTCATTAAATCTAAAGTCCAGATTGATATTGACGTCTGCCAAACCAGCCCCTGCTACTCCTGGTGCGGAGGTGCCATCGAATGGGACGAGATTGGTCTCTACCAATGGATTGCTGGATGTGTTGTTTATTATCGGGTCTTCAACTGTAGCATTAACGTATCTGAGAATGGCGGAGTTTATGCCACCATCAAAGCCGGAAGTTCCTGTTGGTCCGGGATTGGCACGGATCCAGTGATTGTCAATAGCTTGATCGGCTGTGAGTATAAATGAATAGCGCTGTCCGGAGAATATCTGGATGGAATCAATAACGAGAGGCTGGGTATTGACGCCATCTGCTTCAATAATGGTCTGGATGTGATACTATATGTAGTCAGTTATCTGTCAGAGAAAGGTGTAGCAATTCAGTAATTACCATAGCATGACCATCTATTGAGAATGTGAAGTTTGGATCACAGGAGATAGAGACAAGACGAAAGCGGTAACGTTTGTTTGCTATCACCGATATGACTGCAAGCGCAGATGTAGGGCCTCCCGCATAGCGGCCCAGACCGTTGATGAGAGTGGCATCCGAGGTAGGAATGACCTCTTCGATAACCTCTTGCGGAGCAACAAGGTGATACCTGTAATGTAAATAAAGTCTGAGAATCCGTTTTCGAACCATCTAATCAACTCACCAATCCGCGAGCGTGATGATGGTGGTCTCTGCATCTCCGCTTAGCGCCCAGTCTATTTTTATAACCGTCCGGTGATACAATAAAATTGACGATATATAGGTACTCGAAAGAGCGGACTTCGTCCGCTATTACCAGCCGAAGGAATTGTACTACGACATGATATTTTAGTATGTATTACAATTTGCCGACAGGAGTCCCGAAAATTTTTATCTATATATATGGTGTTTATTTACATCTATGTACTAGATTGCAACTAACGAATTTCATACATGCAGAAACTGCAAGGAAGGAGATCGATACTAGGCGCATTTCAAATGAGGATGGGATATATGTAATTATGAACAAGAAGCAGAAGAGCGGTGTTTAATATACGATTTGGGTATCGTCTGAGATACTTGATTTTTTCTCTTTTTAAACCCATGATTTGGGGTCAAAATAAACATTCTGCGCAATTATTCACTGTCAAATTATCACAAACAAACAGCAGATGATGGCATTGATTAATTTCATAAGTCAAATCCTCAATCTAATTCTGATTGCTAAAAATGATTAAATTTGGGCAATTCGCCACCAGATGAAGCATTCGCCCCATGAAAGATCCTGGTACAAAATAGCCGCCTCGGAAATAGATATGCGATTATTCAAGCCTATTTCTTCCTTCTAAAACCGAGGCTATTGCTAATGTGCTCCCACCTGCTGCTGCGCTTTCGCTGCCTGGGCGCTGTTAAGAGTTTTGAGATATCCAAGTTGATCTTCTGACAGAAAACTGGGTACACGTACTATGAAGCGTCGAGCTATAAAAGCTACAATATGCTCAAGAAAATTGTACCAGTATCATCATGCGACTCTATCATGTCGTTCTCATGACCTTTGCGTATATGCTTGGGGTGGAATCGGCAGTAGGCATCTATTGGGTTTATTTTGAAATTATGGAACTAAATCTCTGAATTACTATCAGCGGGTAACGAGCAGTAGTCTGCCTTCGTCTTCTGTTAGTGCGACTAGCACTAAGTCTGCATCCCACACCTCTATGGAGCTTCCTGTTTTCACCGTTACAAGGGTTTTCAACACGGTCGTCAGTGAATCCTCATTCTTAATCCAGCAAACAACTAAGATTGTGTGGACGTGAGTCAAATTCCACAAAAATTCGACATACGGCATATTATACTCATATAGATGTATATTTACAGACAAAGTCTCAGTCTCAACATTACTCAGTCTACTGCTACCCCATCTCCCTCGAAGAATCCGTGATTTTCAACGTGTATGTGTAATTAATTGTTCTAAGACTCTGTAAGAGTTATACAAATCGAACAGTGTTTTAGAAGCTAGTAAGAAAGTAAGAACTGATGTATGAATGTGATCATATATGCTTTCTAGCTATCATTATACAATAGGTAATGTAGACATTTGCTAGTGGGAGCTTAACTGTGTTGACTGATGACATTCTTTCATGATAATGTCATATTCATGCCTGTCGTCGCAAAGGTCATTACATAGAAAGTAGATTTAATCAATCAAAAATTTGACACAGCGGTGAACATGATAGGGCAAAGATTGGCATTTACTTGATCTATGCCGTCGAGTAGGGCGTAGAACGTTAGAAGTTGATCCGGTCAAAAGCGAATAGTTTGATTTAGGGGCGCAGTCGTTCAGCACGTGGCCAGAGATTTGTCATCGGAATCATGCGTTCGATTTGTTTTGCCCCTTCCCCTTGCAGCTCTCCCTACACATCCCCATCGTTGATCTATTCTCTTTTCCGACCCCTCTCTGAATACACATACGCGCTCGATACCGTCAATCTACCACTCTAAGAACACACGGCCAATATACCAAGTGTACATGGGCAACCTTCTACTCGGAAATCTTCGAACCTTTCTGTACGGTGCTGCGACTCGTTGAGGATTGGAAGCGAAAAGAGGACTGGGGTCAGGAGTGAGCGGCATAAGTTCGATTATGAACGAGAAGCCATGCACCGCAACGAGTCGTTACGCTAATTTCGGTGTGGAGAAGGACGCGTATATCGGCGAGTGGGAGCTATATCGCGGCTCACAGATTTGCAACATGTCCGTTTCCTCAGCGGGTATACCTGAATCCGTCGCCTCCAACAGTAACACATCATTCCAGAATGGACAGCGCCATACCTTCGTCCACATCCATGTCAGCATCAGCGCCCACGTCTAACTCTCATTTTGATAGCTGTTGAACGCGCGCCGAATCTGATTGAGGAACCCCTGCACTATCCAAGGCATCGTGCTGAGACATCCCTCTCTATGCCCAGCTTCTCGATTATTATGAGTTGCGACGGGAGGTCCGCGGGCCCAAACTCCCTGGAGGAGAGTGTCTATCCCTCTCCGTACAACTTCCTCACATCAGCTTCAGCATAAGTCGCAACATACGCCGTCCAATATGCCAATATTTCATCATGACAGCTCTCTCGCCACTCCCTCACCGGGCTTGAACCAGGACGCTTGGCATAGACGTGGGCAGAATATATTTCCTTCTTACGGCGTATACAAGCTTTCGGGTTTATGATATGAAGTGCGTTGGGCACTGGTGTCGTGCAACGAATGGAGACGGGCGTCGGGGAAGAAAGGGAAAGAGTGCACACCTTCGTCGGGGATGGGGATGGGGCTGGAGTTGCTGGGTTTTTTGCGGTTGGTGGTGGTGGTATCGGTGCTGTTGGTCTGTAACAGAATTTGAGTGCCGTGGTGAGTGAAATATATATAGCGTTTGAGCATTCGATCTTGGTTCTGACTGTGATCCAGCTCGAAGGGATGAGCTTTCTTGAAGCTAAGCATTTAAAGTAGGACCTCTCAGGTCCCAAGTTACTCCACCTTACCTTGTCAACCCACATGAACAAGGAAGCAATGGATCATTGGCGGCGACGCTGGGACGAGCACTTATGTCACTTGAGTGCGAGGTTCTTGCAAACAGATCACGGGGTATAAATAGTCAATGGGAAATATATGAGACAATGGTTGGAACGTAAAAACGCGAAAAACTATTCGATAATCGACAACTCTACAATCGCGGGGCCGTTTTCCCATTAAACCTGATCGTCTCTGATCGTACCACCTGCAGTACATTCCCTCTTCATTTCAACCTCCTCCGGCGCCACATCATCCGCGAGAACTGAAACGCTCATTTCGCCTCCGGTGGTATCTCTACTGCCGCCACTCCCGTGCTGTGACCCAAACTGCAAGCCAGATATGTGAGTGACGGTCGGGGCAACTGTATTTCTGGGTGTTGTAAAGGCGATTCTAGCGACAAGGATTGTTGGAGCCATCCCCTGATTCTAGGTAAGAGACACATGATTATACGCCAGATGATAGAGGCTACGTACAGTAACAAAGAACAGCACTGGTTCCAAGTAGTACCCAACTACAACCAAAGGTGATTCCAACACATTGAATGATGGAAGCACATAGCAGATAGCATCGACAAGGAGCACGAGGGAGTATGCCGCGGCTGACTCAACGACTATAACCCAAACACGATTGAACAGTCTTCTCGAAGGTGTACCGTTTGCACGAGAGGCTGAATATATTCTATATCCGATAAGAAAGGTTGTAATCATCGTGGTGCCAAGCGACACGAATATAGATGCACTTGAGATGTGGTTGAATAATTTGGCGTTTACGTCGCTGGTTAGCTGACCGTTTGCACCTGCTAGGGCTATAGAGGCAACGAAGAGACCTGAGATAACGTGCGGTCAGTCGAATAACTATGCGAAACCTTGATTCGTAACTCACAGGATTCCGCAACGAAAAGTGCGACAGGTACCAAAATTATTCGGAGCGATTGTCCCCAGATATGGTAGCACCTCCATATCTGTAGGCACATTGATGAGAACGATGCAAGAGATTTAACAAAACATAGTTACCAGTAGTCCATCCGATACAACTAACGGAGAATAGAACAAAAAATCAGAAAATATCCAGACCCATGGGGGACCTCCTTCCACGGTCGAAATAAAAATGGTCTCTCGCGTGTCTCCATTAATCACGATATCCAAGTCAATGGAATACCATTCCAAAATGAACTGGGAGAGGCAAAGTAGGTGGAGCGCAGATATGGCCGATAGAACGACACGCCGGCTCATGTTCGCTGGTTTTTGGACACTGTGCGGCGTATTGTTGAGTTTTTGTTTTTCAAGTAGAAGGAAGTGACGTACTGTAGAGATACATTGTTCCAGCGTATACCATCGTATATACACCTGACAGACGTAAGACAGACATAAGTTTGTGGTGTTGACATTGACAAATGAGATTCACCCATTAGAAAGTTGAAAAGCATTGAGACATTGAGGCTGGCGTTGATTATAGTCTCCCGGACGTGAACTGAGACTGAAGTATGGGGGTCAGGCATGGTGGAATATGTAGACTCGAGGAGTTACCCTAAGCGAGCAGATTCTTATTGAATTTGTTCATTATAACTGATCGCATGGATTCAAGGCGAATAGAAGACATGGACACTGCATGTAAGATATTAAGGCATATCTCAACTGAATCCATATACATCCTGAAGCGCTCCAGAAGTTTAGTCTGAAGACACTTTTCATACCGTAGGATATAATACCTGGCCGGACGTAGCCACATTTGGTGGTCGCGACAGGGGTATGCAAAGTGCAGCACGATGCATGTATCAGTGCAAATTTCAGAAGCGAGGTGTCAGAGGACTTGAATAAAGGTGGCCGGCGGACAAGAGATACCGGCGCGTCTCCAGGAGTCCTCGAAGATTGGAATAAGCAAGCCAGGTTGATAGCATGTGTGGGGATCATATGTAGCACGATGAAATAGGGGTTTCTGTCTCGTGCTGGTGAGGCTGGAACATACAGGAAATTTCTTGTCCGTGATTGACCGCCCTTCACCTGGTGCCGTAAAACTTTGACATATAATATATCATACTCATATGAATGTATATCGACAGACAAAGTTCCAGTATCAACATTACCCAGTCTACTGTTATCCCATCTCTCTCGAAGAACCAGTAGCTTTAACGTGTATGTGCAATTAATCGTTCTAAGACTCTGTAAGACGTATATAAATTAAATAATGTTTTAGAAGCTAGTAATACAATCCAACTGACGTATGAATGTGATCATATATGCTTTCTAGCTATCATTGTACAATCGATAATGTAGACATTTGCTAGTGGGAGCTTAACTGTGTTGCTTGTTGTCCCAAAGCTCATTACGTAACACTTAGATCTAGTCAATCATAAATTTGACGTAGCGGTGAACATGATAAAGCAACAATTGGCATTTACTTTATCTATGCCGTCGAGTAGGGCGTAGAACGTTACAAGTTGAGCGAAATAGCTGAGCACGTGATCAGAGATTTGTCATCGAACATTCGTTCGATTCGTTTTGCCCCTTCCCAAGTTCCTCTGCTCCAAGTTACGCAAGACTCCACGTACACCTTCCGATACTAGGCCTTTAGCTTCTCTATAATATCAATTGTATAGATACATAATCCCTTCACCATAAGCATCTCATGTGCAACATCACGAAGACCTCTCCTCCCCGCGAACGGCGACTGGACGGACCATCAAATTGTCTGCATACGGTGTCTTGTTCGTTATATTCTGTTTGAAATCTTGACCTAGACAAAAGATAAGATAACTCAGTCCCAAGAATAAGAGCGACTCCAATGTCATTATTAGGTACTAGACAACAGATAAGATAACTACTGTAATCTATGATCTGTGATGAATGGTACATATAAAAGAAGGATACATACCTCAGTCAAGAATAAGAGCGACTGAGGTATTCTGCAAATACATGGGGATATATTATATATCTCCCCTAAGAACAAAGGGCTATAGTCTACATATAATAAAGTGCAGGAGGGATAATGGAATGATGGTGATATAAAGACGAAAGGCGCCTAAAGCGTCTTTGTCATGCCGGTGTACTCGCAACATATTCAAGCTGCTCACTTGATGAAACGCCTTGCCTTCTACGTGCTCTCTCCCTTCCTTCATGGCTCACCATGATCTCCTTCATTCTCCACCCATTATCTTACTGCTTTTATCTCAACCGGTGAACAGTGAATATATGACAGTTACGCCAATGTACTACCAACCAACGCTCCCAGCCTTTCAACTCAATGCATTATTGTCCCCAAACCTATGCCCCTCGTCTACTGTGTATTCAGCTCTCCCTACCCATCCCGCATTGTCTATCCATTCTCTTTCGCGACCCCTCTCTAAGTACGCACATACGCTCGATACCGCCAATCTACCACTCTGAGAACACATGGCTAATATACCAAGTGTACATGGGAACCCTCTACTCGGCAACCTTCGAATCTTTCTGTACGGTACTGCGACGCTTTGAGGATTGGCGGCGAAAGAGG